>SNQJ01S0036513.1:29740-54590 GCA_010110895.2 Picea sitchensis
AGGGAAAGGGGGTCTCATCATGAGCCAACCTTATCATCTCTGTGAAAGTACTTGTGGGTAACACTGTCAGCTTTGGTCACCACACTAGGGCAGTGTCCTCTAGTTAGACCTTGAAATAAAAAAGAAAGAAAAAATAATAAAGAAAAGAAAGAATAAAGGAAAATAAACGGCTTAGAAATAATTGCATCCATGACAGGTACACCTCGCCTCCTACAAAGGTACCCACAGATAATATTCACCCCTGTCTTTCACTATGTCTCGACATCCTTTGACCACACCATCTCATGTTACATGGCTTGGATGATATCCTTCAAAAACTTTCCTTTTCTTATGGATGTTGGCCCAATAGGGCATTTTGTCTTTTTCTTCAGCTTTGTATAGTGGGTCATTGTAATGTCTTTGAGCTATTAGATGATGTGCTAGGGGTTTTATGCAAGCATTTGATAAAATTAATGATGAAATATGATTGACATTGCTATGATCCCCAGGACTAATGAGCCCATGGAGGGAAAAGTTTTTGATGTGCAGGACCATGCCCGACAGACAGGTATCAAGTGGACCAATACACATGGGGAGATGATTAGATCATACCTCCATGGGGCTGAAGAGCCCATCAGATGGTTGCTGGGACCTCATCAGGGGCAGAGATAGGACAATGATTGGTCGAGCCTTTGAATGAGAGAAGAAGAAGGAAATTTTCATCCAGGATGCCTTGGTTGAGCCCAACCCTAGGGGGTTGACCCACTGCAGGTGGAACGTGTCCCTCTGATCACCCAGGACGTCCTCTAGAGGTCCTTGACGTCACCTCCAGCGCATGGCAGTTTCTCAGGGCAGTTTGGCACGCGTGGCAGAGTTTGGAGGCCCAGAGAGGGCGAACGTTTGTCATCTAGTGCTATGATTTTCCCTAAAAAGGGCCAATGTCTACCTCAAGGGGGCTAGACGTCTTGCTCATTGCTCATTTAGGGTTTTCTTTTAGCAGTTTAATGTAAAACAGTATGATTTTTAGTTATTAGCCTTGTCGGCTATTTTAATGACCTAATTTTAATTAAAGGTCATTGGATGATATATATTGAGGATGTTTTCCCTCATTTTAACATAACAAAATTCACTCACACAAGTGAGATCTGATTTTTGCGCCGTTTCTTGGGTAGATTTGTTGTCTAAAGTGAGGCGCACTTGCTATTGGAAGGATATTTTTGGCATTTATGACATTTCTCTCAAGGAAGGTTTACAACTAGGGTTTGCTTATGCTTTTCTTCATGACATGTAAGTAAATTTTCTTGCAAAACTTCTTAAATGAATGGTTGTAGGTATAATTTATTGCATTTACTTATAATATTGTTGATTTAAAACCCTAGGTAACAAGCACACAAGTAGGTCATTGTTACATGTCCACTTAGAGAGAGATATTTTTCAGCCATTGAAGGAAAGAGATAGAGCCTAGCCTTTGCTACACTTGTCTTGTTTCTTCTGAGCCAGCGTTGAAGTTATAGGTTGAAAGAAGGAGACTCCCTAGGCCTAGGTTGCCTACACCTAGGGTTTTCACCTTTTAGGGTTTGAAAGCCTTGTCTTTGCAACACTTTCACCCTTAGACTTATTCTTTAGGCTAGTCGTTTTTCCAAGTTGATTTAGAGAAGGAGGAAAGAGCACGAGGCCTTGCTTAAGAAACACCGGAGTGAGCCTCTTTCCCCTAGGGTTTTGATTCTAGGGCCCTGCCTTTGCAACACCATAAATCCCTACCTTCTAGTCTTTGAATCATCATCCTTTCAAGAACTTGTGCCCTTATCTTTTGACCCCATATACCCTAAGGCACTGATTTGATCTCCAACGTTGAAGGTTTAGCGTACAAAACTACTTTCAAAACACAATTTTGAAACCCTAACTAATATAACTAACCTAATTAGGGTTGACGTCATAGTTGAATATTTCATCTTGGCGCAGCAAAACTGTGATATGAGCAATTAAATGATGATTTGAAGCTTTTATTGAGTAAATCATTGATTGGACATATTGTTGGCTTAGTCATCTTGGTAGATATTGATGAATTAATGATCTTGCATAGCTAATTGACACAACATTGACTTCATTCTATATCTATTGCTTTACAATTACTTGTTAAATGATAGCAGATAGTCATTGAAGTACTAACCCTTTGAGTTATAGCCTGCAAATACATATATTGTGTTGTTTTTGTCTTGTTCCGGGCAGGTGTTTTCAATAGGGCATACACTTCATTTATTGGCTGATTAGCTGGACTATCTGACCTAGGTGGTAACCTGTGAGAAGGGAACTCTAATACTTGACTTTATACTTTCTGCCTTTTCAAACCCCAGGTTACCGGGGACGTCTCCTCTGGGCTAACCTCCCTAAATAGAAAGAACCTCCCCATCGAGGTGACATTGGGTGGGGAAGGTTCCTATTACGCCAGTTTGTCCTTTATCCTTTAGCCTGTGACCTAAACTACAAACTAAGCGATAACAGGATGCATATGTAAAAAGTTAAATCAATAATAACAAACAAAAGTTATTGAAGATGAGCCTTGAATTCACACTGAAAATTTAAGAAACAACAAATTATGGCTATGCTAAAATGAGCTTTGAACTCACAAGAAGATGTTAACAACAAGAACATTGTTGTCAACAAGTGCAATAGTAACAACCTAGAAAAGGAGAATCCAATGTGATTAGTTCAAGATATATGAAACTATGCCTACAAAGTATATTCATGAATATAACTCCTTATAGAAATGAATTGTGCCCATGTATCAACTTAAACTTAAACTTGAGTAGATACATACTCTCTAGGAATACACACGCATTCTTATTTAAATAACTTTAACCCTTGTTGAACCTCCATGCACTCACCATACATGCCTCCATGTTAACTTCCACATAGATTTTAATCCAAATAAAACAATGCACACTTATTATACACTCACCATGCCTGCCTCCATGTTGACTTCCACATAGATTTTGCTCCAAGTAAAGTAAAAAAAATGCACACTTATTAGGAATCCATGCACATTTTTAAAATCCAAGTGAGAAAATGCACACTTGTTAGGAATCCATGCACATTTTTAAAATAGTATACATGTGACTAACACAAAAAAAATAAAAATGCACACTTGTTAGTAATACATGAACATTTTTAAAAGCGTGCACATGTGATTAACACACATGCATTCCCCTTTCTATTTATTGTATCCTATCCACATTGTCATTTTCTCTGTATTTTATCCAACCCAAGCACACATTTTCTTGCCAATTCAACCCATAATTGATGAGGATGAGGAAAAGTACGATAGAGGTTGGCACCATTGGCACTCAACCTTTCTTATAGAGAAGTTCTCATTTCAACGTAGTTTTTATTGTAAATTTTATTTTTATATTTGTTAAATTATATAAATTTAAATAGTTTGTAAAATTAATTTGTTATTATTATTTATTTTATTAGAATGGAGAAAAACCCAACTACTTTAACTAGACTTATACACAAAAATTAATCAATTTTTAGATAAAGTTATAAACCTAATTTAGGAGCTTACAAATACACTTACAAATACTAGAGAGTCATATTGTCTTTCCTAAAATACTTCACTCCATCATTACTTCTATATACCTTTTCTATGGTCACACACACACACACACACACATATATATATATATATATATAAAATTAATATTCAATCAACACAAGGAAGAGGGGAAATATATGCATATCACCAAAGAGATGATTTATTAGAGGAAATTTGGTTCATCTAATAAATCATCTCTTTGGTAATATACATATATTTAGCCTCTTATTCATGTTGGTTGAATAATATTTTCTTATATTTTATAATTCTATCTAACTCTATTTATATATGTATATTTTAATTTATAAAATTGTACAAATCTTTTATTATTTATAGATACTTGGAAAAATATTTTATGACATTTACTTTCAAGCTTATCTTCATTTTATTGGTTATTCTTTCATGAAATATAATGGGGTCAATTTTTGGTTATTCTTTCATGAAATATTATAACTACTCTTTTATATTTCAATTATTTTTTTATTAACTATTCTCTTATATATATATTCTTCTTTAATTTTTTATCATAAAATTATAATATCCAAAAAATACCTTCTTTACTTTAGCAATATATCCAATTGTATTTTCTTTAATTTTTTTTTATCATAAAATTATAATATAAAAAATACTTTTTTTTCTTTCACGATATATTCACTTACCATATTACACACTTTACTTTACACATATTATATAAATAACTTATTTACTTCTTTTAATAAATTGATTTTACATTATTATTATTAATTTTTATTTATTTATTAAAACATCATTTTTATTATCATTTACTATATGTGGTTTAGTAATTTCCTTCCAACTTTCTTAGCATCTTTATTTTAATTTAGTGTAATTAACTTAGCATCCTTATTTTAATGTAATTAAGTCACACATTCAAATAGTTTCTTCACAAATTGATTTTACATTATTATTATTAAAACATCATTTTTATTAATTATCATAATTTCCTTCCAAATTTCTTAACATCCTTATTTTAGTGTAATTAACTTAGCATCTTTATTTTAATGTAATTAAGTCACACATTCAAGTAGTTTCTTCACAAATTGAAGAATAATGTGTAACCATTTAATATATACGTTTTTTTATCATTTCCTTTCAACTTTTTAATATCTTTATTTTAATATTAGTTAATCTTTATTTTAATATAAATATATATATTTTAATGTAATTAAATTATATATATATATATATATATATATATATATATATATATATAATTTAATTAAAAAATAATGTGCAACTTGAATTATCAACTAACACTTCTTAACTTCCTCTACTTTTGCTTCACATCAAAACCCCATTTAAGTAATTTCATAGAGTTCATAATCAATGAGCTTATAGGTGGAAATGGTTTGATATGTAGTGATTATTAAATTGTAACAATTGGTGAAAGGGACAATTATAGGTAACAAAGTAACATGCTTTCTGAATTTGGTGGTTCAAGTAAAGTCGTGCATAGTATGTATACAAATGTAAATTAAGTATGAATTTATTTTATTGAAATACTTATACAAATATAAATTAAGTAATATTTATTATGAATTTATTTTATTGAAATAATTATACAAATGTTAATTAAGTAATATTTATGAATTTATTTTATTGAAATAATTATTTATTGGTCATTTTTATCTCACATTTTCAATATATGTTTTAATAATAGGGGATAATATTTCAATTATAGTGAAATAACATTGTATTAATGAGTTTACAAGAAGGTTACTAAAATACTCATCAATTTATAATAAAAAATAGTGATTGAAGTAAAAAATTGGAACCAAACATAGAAAATATTATATATTTGGATAGGTTAGTAATTCAATAAGATCCAAAACAACCTTTAAAAGGACCATTCCAAGCGACTATTTGCAACTTAGGATGCATAAGAAACATACTAGTTATTTCACATTTCATAGTTGGACCTTAGAATAAACCACAAAAAATGTTTGTGGGTGAGGATAAATGGGACATTAGGATTTGTCAAAACTATATTCTCGTTATGAAATATGGTTTCCAATTATTGAAAAAATACAATCTCTCGATGAATTGCTTGATTACAAATGAGGCTTAAACATAAAAATTACATCAACACTCTTACATGGGTATGCGTAGATGTAAAATAAGGTAAGATGATGAATCACACCATTCATCCTAAATGAATGTGTTTTTTTAAATAAATATGATACTTCTTTTTATAAGTTGTTTTATGCTTGTTAAAATCTAGAGCATTGGCATTTGTTAGGAAAATTTCAAGTACTAAGACAATGAAAAATAAAAAATAAAGAAGCAATAAAATGGTAAAATATCTTGCTTATTTTGATAAGTTGCTTTAAACTTGTTAAAATCTAGAGAAAAGACACTTGTTAAGAAAATTTTAAGCATTAAGACAATGAAAAATAAAGAAAAAATAATATGTTAAAATATCTCGTGGATTCTTTTATATTGACTTGTTAATAAAAATCATTTCAACTAGCAAAATGATATTACTTCAATCATTTTCAATTTATGATATTTTATGATCCAGATTATTTTCGGAACAAAATGAAAGCAGAGATATTACAATGAAACACTCATGAAAATTGTCAGAAATAGAGAGATACATCAATACATGATTTCTATTAATGAAAGAATTGTACAGAGTGAAAAAAATATAGAGTGCAAGACTCGCTAGCATGGTGGTAACTTTATATTTGAGAAGAGATGTGACTACTATGCTCATTCGCCGACAACTGATTAAAATGAGGCTCTAAAGGCCTTTTTATGATAAACATGAATGCCAAAACCCTAGACATCCAAAAACCTAACCCTAGGAGATGAAATATCAAAAGTCATGTGGGCATGTTGGGGTAAGTTAGTACATTAACTTCCCGAGGTCGTAACTATTGAATATGATCTTCGTTTTATGCATGTGATAGCCTGTTGAAAAGGTATTTTCGAGGAATACACATTTTTTCATCGAAATCTGACTCCATCTACAATTTGATTGTGTCAAGCCAAGAAAACATTGTTTAGAGCCCCAAAATGGCCCTGGAAGTACAAAAATATGTACTAACATTAAAACTTCCAAAATAATCCTGTTGGAATAGGTGGGTGGCACCAATATCCACTTGGATGCTGTGTAGAGCTTCAATACAACCCTGTAAGTGCAGAACCCACAATTACAAAGAAATGCCCCCATTAAAGAGAAACGTGTTGAACTGAAAACTGTCCAGATGAGATAGTTGGAATATGGAACAGGTGGGTGGCCACCAATATCCACCTGGATCAATCCTCCCCCCTTAGGATGCAATGGTATCCATTGCTTTGACTACCTGGGGAAGGGGCGAAAGCATTTTCTGAATATGAATCTTGGTGACTTGCGTGCCTTGTTGGAGAAGTTGCACTAATTGGTCTATGGAAGGTTGTCACAAACCTATTGTTGGTGGGGTTGAATCTGTTCCACCAACCTGTTGTCTTTGGGATTGACGAGACACTGTGTAGGCCCATTGTAGGTGAAGGAACAATATCTTCTTTTTCTTCTGCAATCTACTTGTGTTGGATAGAAGGTGTTGAGGCTGTAGTGGTTTTTCAGTGGTCTTCTGTGCAACCTTTGAACATACTCTGAAGATGATGAATTTTGCAGTATGAGATATTACATTGTGGAATTTTTTTGGTGGAACAATAGTCAAAACTACCTCTGGTATTTTGTAGATATGACCCCATAGAGTAATAATGACACTACGAGGTCGAGACTCATAAACAACATGATGTTTCCACATATATGGTTGGCCTAAAACAACGTCACAGACATCAAGAGGGAAAACATCACACACTACCTCATCCTTGAAGGGTTGGATGCCATAGGGAAAGAGACATTGCTGACTAGCACAAAGATATCATCCCTGGTGAAGCCACCCAATGTTGTATGGATGCAGGTGTGGTGTTGTCGACAACCCGAACTGTTTGATGGTATCAAGTAAGATGAGGTTCTTGTTGATACTGAGAGGGGGGTGAATCAATATCAAGTACAATTTAAAACCTTTTTCAACTTATACTTAAACCATTCAAATATATCCAATGAGAAATGAACAATAGTATAAGAGTTACACCANACAATCCTCCAATATCAAGAGAGAGTTGAACTCTCCATCCTTGCCCCTTCCTTCCACCCAAGAATATATGAGAGATAATAAAACTTTACATTAAATCATCACCATCAACCAATCATCACATAGAACCTGATAATGCTTCCTAACACTTCAATTTTTTCAATTCTTCAATTCTTGAAGTACTTTAATCCTGTAGATAATATTACTCAATGTATTCTCTAAAACTCCTCCAATTTTCACTCTTTGAGTCCTCCCCAAAAAGAGGTTGTAGAAAGAATGGTAGACTTTATTCAATTCTGGTATGTTCAAAAGACCCAATTTGTACAGCATGCCCTGAACTCAATATTTAACATTCGATTCTGAAACTCACACACAAGAAACGATAGTATGTACTCTTTCCAATGAAAGTGGTTCCACTTCATTTTAATTATGTATGAAAAATTTATGACTGTTTTACCCGGAACACCTTTTTATTGACTAGCTTCAAGACTTGTCACAAACCCTATCTTCCATAGAGTGTATCTCCATAATTATAGTGAATCAAGAGCTGAAATTATTACCAAAGGTACCTTGAGATGTCTTCTCAATACCATAGCGATTTCACCATCTAAATCGTTCTAGAAAAAACGTTATTAGAAAAAATGGTAAGATGACATGAACATAACATACCTTAGAACACATCACCAAAAGACATCATCCTCCCTTGAAATCCGGCCTTCTTATCTTCTTATTACCTATGAAATTCGACTTGTATCAAATGAATGTATGATGATGTTTATTAATACCATTTATGTCACTTCCTTTTAACATTAAGGACGACCTGACACTTTCTTATTTTGTAATTCTTTTGTTTAATTATTTTTCAGGGCCTACATGTACTTCCTTCTTTAGTTCACTTTGTCATCTTCAAAAATTCATTTCTCTTCAACCATGAGGATTCACGTGACGTGCCACATATCACTAGAAACAACATGATGTATACTATCCATTCATGGGTTTTGTATATGCATGTGCATTGTCCTTCATGTCCAAATACCTTTATCAATCTTGCGGTCCAAAACCCATGTCTAGGGTTGACATCAATGACAACAACCAATCTGCCAACACATATAGTTGAAGATGATGAGCCACCCAAGAAGTTAACTAAATAAGAGATTAAAGAATATGTTTTTTTTTTCTCTCTCTCAGGATATGTGACACCTGGAGAGGATACTTGGCTCATAAAGAGTGGTGTCTCTAAGCACATGATAGGTAAGAATGACACACTCTCTAACCTTATAGAAAAGGAATTTCCCCAGAAAGTTTCACTTGGAGACGATTATCGGTAGCCTATTAAAGAAATGGGAGAATCCACCTACAAACTTGGATTCAAAACTCCCAAAGAAATGTTCACCATAAAGAAGCTAGAATTAATCCATCTCAAAATATTTGGTTGTCTAGTATTTGTACACATTCAAAAAGAAAAGATAACTAAGTTGGATCCTTCAGGAAAGAAGGGAATAATTGTTGGATACATTGAGGTCTCTAAGGAATTCAGAACTTACATATCTGGTTACCATCATATTGAGATTATCAGAGATGTAACCTTTGATGAAGATGTAACACTCAAAAGATCAAGGAAATGTCATCTTGAAGAATTATATGAAGAAGAACCTCTAGCTCCCAGAGTTTCATAACCTAGGAAGGAAGTTACAGTTACCCCTGATGATGAGATTCCAGAAGATCATTATATGATAAAATATCAAGAACATCCCCATATGACTATCTCTCACAAGAGGAAGCCATCTTGGGCTAGAGAAATTATTTAGGATGAAGAGAAGTATGGTGCCCCAAAAGGAACCACGAGTCAAAACAAGAATCCTAATCCATTCTCCATCTATATTTCCTTGATGTGTGATCTCGTAGAAAATATACCTACTTTCTTTGAGGAAGCCATTTAGAAGAAAGAATGGATGGACGCCATGGCATAAGAATATCGGTCCATTATGAAGAATGATGTATGGGAAGTAGTTCCCAGACCAAAGAACAAAGATGTGGTATCTTCCAAGTGGATATACAAAATAAAACATGCAACCAGTGGAATTATTAAAAAAAATAAGGAAAGATTTGTGGCTCATGGATTTTCTCAAAAGGAAGTTATTGACTATGAAGAAACATTTTCTCATGTAGCTAGATACAGTTCCATCAGAACCATCATAGATCTTGTAGCCAAAATGAAGTGGAAGTTGCACCAGATAGATGTGAAAAAAAAAATCTTAAATAGTGTTATTGGAGAAGAAGTGTATATAGAACAACCACAAGGGTTTGAAGTTGAAAATAGAAAGACTTGTGTCTATAGGTTGAAGAAATATTTGTACGGGTTGAATCAAGCTCCTAGAGCTTGGTATGGAAGAATTGATAGTTTCCTGATGTAACATCCCGCTCTGGCGCACTGAGACCACTTATTATTTGAGGACACTTGCTCGCAAGTGATCTGGACCCTTTTGATGTTAGACCTTTTGTATATGATTATGATGTGATTGACAGATGATATGATGTGTTACTATTCATGNCATACCACTGGAAACAACATGATGTATACTATCCATTCATGGGTTTTGTATATGCATGTGCATTGTCCTTCATGTCCAAATACCTTTATCAATCTTGCGGTCCAAAACCCATGACTAGGTTTGACATCAATTACAACAACCAATCTTCCAATAGTTCTTCTGGTTGTCGTTATAAACAATGAAATGCAACGGGGTCCCCTTCACCCACATCTTTGAATGGAAGAGGCGCTCCCCCTCTTCAGGATCTACTGGTGCTTCTTGTTGATTTTTTTTGGTCACGACAGTAGCAGTGGGGTTTACATCAATGATCTGTCTGTTTTCAATATTTTCTGGATCAAATTCCAAATCAGGGTTTGACTCCTTGTCTTTGATCTCAGCCACCAATGATTGTTTCGAGTGTCATTCATCGGTGTTGTGCTAGGGGATTTTGTGGAAGTCACACCACTTCCCAGTGTCATTCTTCGTCTTTCCTTTACCCTTCTTGTCCTATTTCTTGGATTGGTTGTCTAAGGGCTGTTGGTTAGGGTCATCTTTACTGTTCTTTGGTTGTTGCAGATTTGCAGATCCGAACTCCCATTTGTTCTGGTGCTTGAATTTCTACTCGTTTTTTACAGCATATCGATAGGCAGCTCCCAATGATGAGATGTTTAGGAAATCCATTTAGGTTTGGATGTACCCATGGAGAGCCCCATGGTATTTCAGAACCATATGACACTCGGAGTCTTTGATACCCAAATTGGTGCACAAGGTATGGAATGTGTTTGTTGACTATGACACTATTTGGCTCTTCTCTTGCTACAATATGGTCCATCTCATGTGCTGGTCTTCATAGTTATAAACAAGGTAGTATTGTTCCTTGACCGCATCCACAAAAAAATCCCAAGTGGGCTCGACCCCATATATTCCAAATTCCTCCAGGGAGATTTTCTCCCAGTAAGTTTCTCGCCAATATTTGACATGGCGGAGAGCCCTGAGGAGTGAAAAGGTGATCTTTTCTCTGTCAGAAAAATTTTGAATAGAGAAATAACCTTCTAGTAGATTTAACCATTTTTCTGAGGCATCTGCATCTATTTGACCTTCAAATATGGGAATATCAAAATTAACTTGTACCTTGAAGGGAGAGGTTCCTCCAAAATGGCCACTTGATGAAGATGTGTTGGTTGCTATTGGCATGCGTTGGAGGATGTGTGCAAAATTATCCATCATTTCGTCCCTCTGTCGCATGAGAGATTGCTCAAGCAACAAGTTAATGGAATCTTCTGCTACATCATTTTTCTTTTTTGTTGCAATAGAAGGTTTATTAGGTATGCGAGAGTTATTTTCCTCAAGAGAGATAAGCTCGAGACCCAACTTGCTATACTCAGACCTCGTCGGGGACATGCACTGAAAAAAAACGATCAAGAAAAGCATGCTATGATACCACTGATCCAGATTTTTTTCAGAACGAAATGAAAGAAAAGATATTACAATGAAACACTCATGAAAATTTACAAAAACAGAGAGATACATCAATACATGATTTCTATTAGTGAAAGAATTGTACAGAGACTAAAAAAAATACAGAGTGCAATACTCGCTAGCATGGTGGCAGCTTTATATTTGAAAAGAGATGTGACTGCTATGCTCATTCACTGACAGATAGTTACAATGAGGCTCTGAAGGAAATTTTATGATAAACATGAATGCCAAAACCCTAGACATCCAAAAACCTAACCCTAGGAGATGAAATGTCAAAAGTCAAGTGGGCCCTATAAGGGTAAGTTAGTACATTAACTTTCTGGGGTCATACCTTTTTCATACAATATTCTTTTTAGGCACATGATAGCCCATTGGAGAGTTATTTTCAAGGACTACGCATTATGTGGTCAAACTCTGACTTCGTCTACAATTTGACTATGGCAAGCCAAAAAAACATTGTTTAAAGCCCCAAAACGGCCCCGGAAGTACATAAATATGTACTAACATGAAAAATTCCAAAATAATCCATTTGGAATAGGTGGGTGGCACCCATATCCACTTGGATGTTGTGTAGAGCTTCAAGACATCCCCGTAAGTGCAAAACCCACAATTACAAATATTTCCCCCCTTTACGGAGAAACGTGTTGAACTGAAATTTATCTAGATGAGCCAGTTGGAATATGGAACAAGTGGGTTGCCACCAATATCCACTTGGATCAATCATACCCCCTTAGGAAGAAATGGTCTCCATTGCGTCGAGTGCCCGAGGAAGAGGAGAAATAATTTTCTAAATCTAAATCTTGGTGAGCTGCGTGCCTTGTTGGAGAAGTTGCATTGCTTAGTCTATAAAAGGATATCACAAACTTGTTGCTGGCGGGGTTGAATCTGTTCCACCAACCTGTTGTCTCTGGGCTTGACGGGACATTGTGTAGGCACCATTGTAGGTGAAGAAACAATATTTTATTTTTCTTCTACAATCTGCTTCTGCTGGATAGAAGGTGTTGAGGTTGTAATGGTATTCTGTGCAACCTTTGAACATATTGTGAAGAGGATGAATTTTGTAGTATGAGAGATTACCTTGCGGCACTGTTTTGGTGGATTAGTAGTCAGAACTACCTCTGGTATCCTGTAGAGATGATCACCGAGAGTAATAATGACACTACGGGGTCGAGACTCATAAACAACATGAAGTTTCCACATATATGGTTGGCCTAAAACAACATCACAAACATAAATAGGGGAAACATCACACACTACCTCATCCTTGAAGGGTTGGATGCCATAGGACAAGAGACACTGCTGGCTAACATAGAAATCGCATCCCTGGTGAAGCCACCCGATGTTGTATGGCGGAGGGTGTGGTGTTGTCAACAACCCCAACTGTTTGATGACCTCAACTGATATGAGGTTATTATGGCTATCGTTATCAACAATGAAATGCAATGGGGTCCCCTTCACCCACATCTATGAATGGAAGAGGTGATCCCCCTCTTTAGGATGTACTAGTGCTTCTCGTTGAATTTTTGTGGTCATGATAGTAGCAGTGGGGTCTGCATCGACTGAAAAAGACTGAAAAAAATACAGAGTGCAAGACTCGCTAGAATCATGGCATCTTTATCTCTGAGAAGAGATGTGATGGCTATTATCATTCGCTAGCAAATGATTACAATGAGGATATGAAGGCATTTTTATGATAAACATGAAATCCAAAACCCTATACATACAAAAACCTAACTGTAGGAGATGAAATGTCAAAAGCCATGTGGGCCTCGTTGGGGTAAGTTAGTGCATTAACTTCCCAGGGTCGTAACTTTTTCATACGATCTCCGTTTTAGGTGCGTGATAGCCCGTTAGAAAGGTATTTTTGAGGACTACGCATTATGACCTCAAAATATAACTTAGTCTATAGTTTGACTATGGAAATCCAAGAAAACACTATTTAGATCCCCAAAACAACACTGTAAGTACATAAATATGTAATGACATGAAAAATTCCAAAATAAACTAGTTGGAATAGGTGGGTGGACACCCATGTCCACCTGGATGCTATGTAGAGCTTCAGGACAGACCCGTAAGTGCAGAACCCACAATTACAAAGAAATTCCGCCATTATAGAGAAATGTGTTGAACTAAAAATTATCTAGATGAGCCAGTTGGAATATGGAATAAGTGGGTGGCCACCAATATACACCTGGACCAATCCTCCCCCCTTAGGAAGCAATTGTATCCATTGTGTTGAATGCCTAGGGAAGAGGGGAAATCATTTTTTGTATCTAAATCTTGGTAAGCTACATGCCTTGTTGGAGAAGTTGGGTTGCTTGGTCTGTGGAAGGCTGTCACAAACTTGTTGTTGGCTGGGTTGAATCTATTCCACCAACCTGTTCTCTTTGGGCTTGACGAGACATTGTGTAGGGACCATTGTAGGTGAAGGAACAATATCTTCCTTTTCTTCTGCAATCTGCTTCTGCTGGATAGAAGGTGTTGAGGCTGCAGTGGTTGTAGTGGTCTTCTGTGCAACCTTTGAACATACTATGAAGAGGATGAATTTTGCAGTATGAGAGATTACCTTGTGGTGCTTTTTTGGTGGAACAATAGTTAGAAATACCTCTAGTATCATTTAAAGATGATCCCCCAGAGTAATAATGACCCTACGAGGTCAAGACTTATAAAAAACATTAAGTGTCCACATATATGGTTGGCCTAAAACAACATCAAAGACATCAATAGGGGCAACATCACACACTACCTCATCCTTGAAGGGTTGGATGCCATAGGACAAGCGATAATGCTCGCTGACATGGAGATCTCATCCTTGGTGAAGCCACACGATGTTGTATGGTGGTGGGTGTGGTGTTATCGACAACCCTAGCTGTTTGATGACCTCAATTGATATGAGGTTCTTCTGCCTACCATTATCAACAATGAAATGCAACAGGGTCCCCTTCACCCACATATGTGAATGGAAGAGGCACTACCCCTCTTCAGGATCTTCTGGTTGAATTGTTGTGGTCGCGACAGTAGAAATGGGGTCTGTGTCGATGATATGTATGTTTTCAATATTTTCTGGATCAGATTCTAAATCAGGGTTCGTCTCCTTGTCTTTGACCTCGGCTACCAATGACTATTTCAACCGACATTCATAGGTGTTCTGCCAGGGGATTTTGTGGAAGTCACACCACTTCCAAGTGTCATTCTTCATCTTTCCTTTATCCTTTTTGTCATGTGTATTGGATTGGTTGTCTGGGGGATGTTGGTTAGGGTCATCTTTAACATGCTTTGGTTGTTGCAAATCGATAGACCGAAACTCCCATTTGTTTCGGTGCCTAAATTTCTGCTTGATTTTGATAGCATATCGATAGGAAGCTCCCAATGATGAGATGTTTAGGAAATCCATTTTGGTTTGGATGTACCTATGAAGAGATCCATAGTATTTCAAAACTAGATATCGCTCGGAGTCTTTAATACCCAACTTGGTGTGCAAGGTATGAAAAGTGTTTGTGAACTCCGACATGGTTTGGCTCTTCTCTTACCGCAATGTGGTCCATCTCATGTACTGGTCTTCATAGTTATCAACATTGTAATATTGTTCCTTGAACACATCCACAAAAAAATCCCAAGTGGGCTCAACCCCATATATTTCAAGTTCCTATGTGGAGATTTTCTCCTTGTAAGTTTCCCACTAATGTTTGACATGGGGGAGAGCCTTGAGGAGTGCGAAGGTGATCTTTTTCTCGTCAGAAAAAAATTGAACATAGAAATAACCTTTTATCACATTTAACCATTTTTCTAAGGTATTTGCATCTATCTGACCTTCAAATATGGGAATATCAAAATTAACTTGTACCTTTAAAGGAGAGGTTCCTCCAAAATGGTCGCTTGATGAAGATGCACCTTTTGCTATTGGCAGGTGTTGAAGGATGTGTGCAAAATTCACCATCATGTTGTCCCTTCGTTGCGTGAGATCTTGCTCAAGCAATAGGTTAATAGAATATTCTGCTCCACCATTTTTCTTTTCTGCCACCATAGAGGGTTTCTTGGGCATGCGAGAGTGATTATCTTCAAGAGAGACAAGATCGAGACGCAACTTTCTATATTTGGACCTCATTAGGGACATGCATTGAAAAAAAAATGATCAAGAGTAGCCTGCTTTGATACCACCGATCCAAATTATTTTCATAACAAAATGAAGGCATATATATTACAATGAAACACTCATGAAAATTGATAGAAATAGAGAGATACAACAATACATGATTTCTATTAATGAAATAATTGTATAGAGACTGAAAAAAATACAGAGTGCAAGACTCGCTAGAATGGTGGCAGCGTTATCTCTGAGAAGAGATGTGAAGACTATGCTCATTCTCCAACAGATGACTACAATGAGGCTCTGAAGGCCTTTTTTGATAAACATGAATGCCAAAACCCTAGACATAAAAGAACCTAACCCTAGGAGATGAAACGTCAAAAGTCATGTGGGCCCCGTTGGGGTAAGTTAGTACATTAACTTCCCGGGGTCGTAACTTTTGAATACAATCTTTGTTTTAGGCGCGTGATAGCCTGTTGGAAAGGTATTTTCAAGGACTATAGATTATGCCATCAAACTTTGACTCCGTGTATCATTTGACTATGGTAAGCCAAGAAAAGACTGTTTAGAGCCCCAAAACGGCCCTAGAAGTATAGAAAGATGTACTCACATGAAAACTTCCAAAATAATCCAATTGGAATAGGTGGGTGGCCACCAATATCCACCTGGGTGTTGTGTAGAGCTTCTGGACATCCCCGTAAGTGAAAAACCCATAATTAGAAATAAATTGTCCCATTATAGAGAATCATGTTGAACTAAAAACTATCCAGATGAGCCAGTTGGAATATGGAACAGGTGGGTGGCCACCAATATCCACCTGGATAAATCCTGCCCACTTAGGAAACAATGGTCTCCATTGCGTTGAGTTCCCGTGGAAGAGGGGAAAGTTTTTTCTGAATATGAATCTTGGTGAGTTGTGTGCCTTGTTGTAGAAGTTGTGCTACTTGGTTTGTGGAAGGCTGTCATGAACCTGTTGCTGGCAGTGTTGAATCTGTTCCACAAACCTATTGTCTCTGGGCTTGGCGAGACATTGTGTAGGCACCATTGTAGGTGAATGAAAAATATCTTATTTTTCTTCTGCAATCTGCTTCTGTTGTATAGAGGGTGTTTAGGCTGCAATGGATGTAGTGGTATTCCTTGCAACCTTTGAACATACTGTGAAGAGGATGAATTTTGCAGTATGAGAGATTACCTTGTGGCATTGTGTTGGTGGATTAGTCGTTGAAACTACCTCTTGTATCCTGTAGAGATGACCCACCAGAGTAATAATGACACTATGGGGTCGAGACTCATAAACAACATGACATTTCCACATATATGGTTGGCCTAAAACAACATCACAAACATCAAGAAGGGAAACACCAAACACTACCTCATCCTTGAAGGGTTGGATTCCATAGGCCAAGCGACACTGCTGGTTGACACAGATATCTTGTCCCTAGTGAAGCCACCCGATGTTGTATGGCTACGGGTGTGGTGTTGTTGACAACCTCAACTATTTGATGACCTCATATGAGATGAGGTTCTTCTGGCTACCATTATCAACAGTGAAATTCAATGGGGACCCCTTCACCCACATCTTTGAATGGAAGAGGCGCTCCTCCTCTTCAGGATCTACTAGTGCTTTTGGTTGAATTGTTGTGGTCACAACAGTAGTAGTGGGGTCTACGTTGATTATTTGTCTATTTTTAATATTTTATGGATCAGATTCTGAATCAAGGTTCAACTCCTTGTATTTGATCTTGGCCAGCAATGACTATTTCGAGTGACATTCATCGATTTTGTGTGAGGGGATTTTGTGGAAGTCACACCACTTCGCAATGTCATTCTTCATCTTTCCTTTACCCTTCTTGTCCTATGTCTTGGATTGGTTTTCTGGGGGTTGTTGGTTAGGATCATCTTTACCATGATTTGGTTGTTGCGTATTTGCAAACCGGAACTCCCATTTGTTCTCGTGCCTAAACGTCTGCTCAATTTTGACAACATATAGATAGGCAACTCCCAATGATGAGATGTTTAGGAAATTCATTTCGGTTTTGATGTACTTATGCAGAGCCCCACGATATTTCAGAACCAAATGTCACTCACAGTATTTAATATCCAACTTGGTGCATAAGGTATGAAAAGTATTTGTGAACTTTGACACTATTTGTCTCTTCTCTTTCCACAGTGTGGTCCATCTCATGTACCAGTCTTCATAGTTATCAACAGGGTAGTATTGTTCCTTGACCGCATCCACAAAAAAATCCCAAGTGGGCTTGACCCCATATATTCCATATTCCTCTATGGATTTCTTGTCCCAGTAAGTTTCCCACCAATGTTTGACATGGGGGAGAGCCTTGAGGACAACGAAGGTGATCTTTTCCCAGTCGAAATTTTTTTTAACAGAGAAATAACCTTCTAGCAGATTTAACCATTTTTCTAAGGCATCCGCATCTATCTGACCTTCAAATATGAGAATATCAAAATTAACTTGTACCTTTAAGGGAGAGGTTCCTCGAAAATGGTCTATTGATGAAGATGCGCTTGTTTCTATCAGCAGGCGTTGAAGGATGTGTGCAAAATTATCCATCATTTTGTCCCTTTGTCGTGCGAGAGATTGCTCAAGAAACATGTTAATAGAATCTTTTGATCCACCGTTTTTATTTTCCACCGCCATAGAGGGTTTCTTGGGCATGCGAGAGCAATTTTCCTCAAGAGAGACAAGCTCCAGAACCAACTAGCTATACTCGGACCTCGTCAGGGACATACTCTAAAAAAAAATAAAAATGATCAAGAGTAGCTTGCTCTAATACCACTGATCCAGATTATTTTAGAAAAAAAATGAAAGAAAATATATTACAATAAATCACTCATGAAAAATTCCAGAAATAGAGAGATACAACAACACATGATTTCTATTAATGAAATAATTGTACATAAACTGAAAAAAAATATATAGTGCAGGACTTGCTAGAATGGTGGCAACTTTATATTTGATAAGAGATGTGATGAATATGCTCATTAAGGCATTTTTATGATAAAAATGAATTCCAAAACCCTATACATCCAAAAACCTAATTGTAGGATACAAAACATCAAAAGTCATGTGGGCCCCGTTGGGGTAAGTTAGTGCATTAACTTCTCAGGGTCGTAACTTTTGTATACAATCTCTGTTTAAGGCGTGTGATAGCCCGTTAGAAAGGTATTTTCAAGGAATACGCATTATGACCTAAAAATATAATGTTTTATATAGTTTGATTTAGGAAATCCAAGAAAACACTATTTAGAGCCCCAAAACGACACTTGAAGTACATAAAGATGTATTGACATGAAAACTTCCAAAATAAACTTAGTTGGAATAGCTGGGTGGCCACCAATATCCACTTGGATGCTATGTATATCTTTAGGACATCCCCATAAGTGAAGAACCCACAATTACAAAGAAATTCCCCCATTATAGAGAAATGTGTTGAACTAAAAATTGTCCATATGAGCTAGTTAGAATATGGAACAAGTGGGTGGCCACCAATATCCACCTGGATCAATCCTCCCCCCTTAGGAAGTAATGGTATCCATTGCGTTGAGTGCCCAGGGAATATGGGGAAGCATTTTCTGTATCTGAATCTTGGTAAGCTGCATGCCTTGTGGAGAAGTTGGGCTGATTGGTTTATGGAAGGCTGTCATGAACCTGTTGCTGGTAGGGTTGAATCTATTCCACCAACTTGTTGTCTCTGGGCTTGATGAGACATTGTGTAGGCACCATTGTAGGTGAAGGAACCATATCTTATTTTTCTTTTGCAATCTGCTTCTGCTAGATAGAAGGTGTTGAGGCTGCAATGGTATTATGTGCAACCTTTGAAAATACTGTGAAGAGGATGAATTTTGTAGTATGAGAGATTACCTTGCAGCATTGTTTTGGATTACGTCAACACCCCCAGGAAGTTGACGTATCAACTACCCCCATCGAGGCCCACAATCCTTTTGGATTTTCAGCTTCTGAGGTTAGGGTTTTGTATTTTACTTATGTTAAAAAGGCCTTTGGATCCTCATTGTAACAATTATCTTCTTGCGAATGCGAGTAGACATCACATCCCTTCTCAGAGATAAGATGTCACCATTCTAGCAAGTCTTTCACTCTATACTTTTACAGTCTCTGTACATTTCTTTCATTAATAGAAATCATGTATTACTATATTTCTCTGTTTCTGGAAATATTTATGTGTATTTCATTGTAATATATCTTCTTTCATTTTTTTCTAAAAAATAATCCGGATCATGGGTGGCCACCAATATCCACCTGAATCATTTTAGTTTTGTTATATGTATCTGTCTATCTTTATTATTTTTTTATTGACTTTTAAAAATTTGAGAGTTATAAGGTATCTAACATATATGATTTTTGACCCTTAAGTTTGAGTATGTGATTCGATTATGTAATTTTAGAGAAAGATCAATCAATATATTAACATTCGTATGTCATGATGATGAAATCACTAATTTAGATTTTTGATCCTCAAGTATGAATATGCATTTGATTCCTCAAGTATGAATATGTATTTGATTTTGTTATGTAATTTTAGGGAAACATTTTTTAATATAAATTAACAATTTCCATATGTCTTGATGGTGGGATGACCAATTTAGAATGTATAGAGATGTCTTTAAAGTATATAGAGATACCTTCCCTAGTAACATTATATTATCAATGGTGGATTTTTGCAAGAACTGCACTTTCTATTCAGTTTGTAAAGAGACACGAAAGTAAATATTATGATTCTACATGGATCAACATAATGAGATATTGATCAACAAAGTGAAAACCCCATGGATGAGTGTGTAGCGCTTTCACAAGTTGTCGTAGGTCTAGAGTAAGAATCAAATCCATGACCCATTCAATTGCTAGACTGTCTATTGGGTCTATAGAGGTTAAGGAAGAGGATACAATCTAGTAGCAGTAAGAGAATGTGGAAATGTTGAACCTAGATTAAAATTCCATGACTAATGAAAGGAATCAAGAAGAAGTTGGTAGTAAATATAGATTCATTCAGTAATGCTTAATGTTTTTAAAGTTTTAACAACATGCCATACTATATCAATGCTCCAAATTTTATTACATTCTCAAAACACATTAAATTCTTATACAAAACAACAAATTTTATCCCATTTTCAAAACACATTAACTTCTTCTACAAAGAAAGTATTACACTTAATAAACATTTCCTTAATTAGTATACAGTTCACTATTTTTTTATACTTTAACATCAACTTTTTTCTATGATGAAGCCCAACACTTCCCCATTTCTACTTTAAGGGGCAACAAGATCTGGTTCAATACCTTAATATGATTTCGATGATAAGCCGACCTCTATACCAAGTTCAATTAATATGAATTTGAACTTGGTAAAACATGATTTTCAATTAAAAATAAATGTTTATGGATTAAAATAAAGAAAATAATGTTTATGGCAGCGAAAATGATTTTCTGTCACATTCTTCTTCCCGTTGTCCACAATAACATGCAGTGGCTCTTCGTACCACCTCATGAAGCTAAAAGCCTCCACCATGTTCTTCATCAAAACCTCATCTGCGGTAGACGAACATAGGTGGACAGACGAAATATTTTTATTGGGTTATTTAAATTATTTAGAGGAGTAGGTTTTAATAAAAGAGGGTGCAATGCCTCTGCTTAAAGTATTTAGTATGATGAAATGTGAAGGAAATATTTTTAGAGAATTATTTGAATTTCAAAACACTCCAAAAAAATAAGAGTGAATGGTTGTTCAATGCTATTAGAGAAATTACAAAGATTCAAATTACAGAAGAAATAAATTATAGAGAAGTATTTGCAAGTGAGAGATTTAAAATAAGGTTGGAGATATGGTGAATTTTGATGTAATGAGTTATGACTTTTTCTACAGGAGATTTATAGACCTCTATGATTAATATTTCCATAATCAAGATTTGTAATTTGTGCTCATGATCAACATTTGTATATCATGAAAAACAATAAACTAACAAATTGTCTTTGATGGTGCAAAGCATCTCCCTCAAAATGTTAGTGTTAGAATGTTAACAAATAAAACACTAATCTTCAGAAAATAAGCAAACACACAAGAAACATCAAGTGAAATTATATGATTGAAAGTGTGCATGCAATATTTTTAGGACTTGAAAAAAATTGTTTGAGTCAAAGGGCACATAATTTACCTTTTACATTAACCCACCATTCATACTACATTTACATTTTTCACTAACCCACATTTCATACTTCATGTAGAAGAAAACAAGGATATAAATGAAAATAAAGGAATCAACATCCTTGTAAGTGGCATCTATATTTTCACTATCTTACCATGATCTTCAAAATTTTACAATCATATAAATGCACTACTCTACAAGTGAAAAATAATATTAAGAATTTCTTTCATATTAAGTAAGTTTTTATTTTTATTTTTAAAGAAACTAAAGATTATATTAATATAAGGTTGTTGTGATGCAACAAACAAAAAAATCAAAAGATTTTAAAAAAATTCAGCTCAAGGCCAATAGATTTTCCTACTGCTAGCAGAGTTAAACACACATACATCTTCTTATTGAACTTCCATACATATCGATTGCAAAATTCTTTAATACACCGGTCGAGAAAAAACACTATTCTGAAAAACATTCAGTGCTACATAGATTCATTGTCCTGTACATCATGTTTTACATTGGTTAAGGAATTTCCTTCAATCTCCATTGGGACTGGATCACGAACCCCTATTACTTCATTTGAGACTCCTCCCTGGTGTGACATGTTGGAACCTTGAATGATATAAACTGAGAAAGAGCATTGTGGGTGAACCAAAGACCTCAAGTATTGACATTCTATCTCTAGGGTGTCAATTCATTGAGCTTGAGTCCTGGCCATGTTTGATAAATTTGTCATTTCCTATTCTACATCCTTCAAGTTTTCCAAAACCTCTAGGAGGACCTCTCTACTTGCTTATTCCATTTCCTCATGTCTTTGAAGGATACACTTGATTTCACTCCATGAGGGATCCATTCCTATCCTATACGGAAAACCATCGCTTCCAAACATCTAACAAGAAACCATAATTCTCATTTTGGCAATATGAGAGTCTAGAAAGAGATCTTTGGAAATTAAAACCAAAATATCTAGAGCATGGAATATAACACTTACAAAGGAAAATAAGTAAAACCTGGGGACCAAGATGTGCCTAGTCAAAGACAAAATTGAATCCAAGATCTAACACTTGACTGCACCAATAGAAACCCACCTCCTAAAATGAAAGGTCACCGACACCTGAGATAAATTTCACAGAACAGAGTGTCGATGGACGAAACCCCTAGAACATAGTATGTTGATCATGCCCCAAATCACCTCAGATAAGAAGCTCCCTTCACATGAATTAGATTGAATTTCAACATTAAGTTCAAGCGCTTTGAAATGTAGAGTCCTCCTGGGTACATCATCTCCCGAGTATTTAGATTGAATGATAACATTAAGTTCAAGTGCTTTGAAATGTGTATTCTGCCTGGGTATTTCGTCTCTCAGGTATTTTCTATGCCATTTATCCCAAAACATTAACTCAGCCTTACAATCATCGAATGGGGTGAGATCTCATGATTCTGTCTGGCACAAATTCACCTACATTAAGCCTCAATCTCAGTTTGGCCATTTGGTTGACAATAGTATTGGGTTCATGTTTAATATGGAGAATAAAGACCTCTTCGAACTGAGCCAAAAGAGAGGTAGAACAGAACAATATATTGTTGAGAAGGGATGTATAAAAATCATCCTTGGATCTAATGTATAATGTATATATATATTGCAACACATAACCAAGGCTTAGCAATACTCTAATCAATTACTTGTTAGGATATTTAGACACTTAGGAGTTAGTTAAGAACAACTTGGTCTAATGTGTCATTAGGTAAAAGTGTGTTTCTTAGTGTGTTTCTTTAGTATGCATTATTATGCATTTGTAGTTAGGAAATCTGACGGTCACGATATGTTCCCAACATAGAGTGATCCAAAAATTCATATTCTTCTCGATATTAATGACTACATTAATCCATGGATTAGCACTTCATTGGTCCATAATCTCTATATAAATAGCATGGAGGGTCATTTTCTGATGATCGATTGCAAGAAAATCTATTTTAAATCTCTTTGTAATATTTTTCTTATGCATTAATAAATTGCTCCAAGTGGTCACGTTGGCTGGGGTCGTGGATGTTTCCTCGTAGGGGTTTTACCACATCAAAACAACATTGTGTTGATCTTTGATTTCATTGTGTGAGTGGTTACCAAAGGTGTTCATCCTCTGTTGGAATATCTGTGTTGTCAAACATGATATCCGAGCTCATTTGAATACCCTCTCTTGTTGTAGACTGAGATCGTGAAGACGTGTTTCCTCATATGTGGTTTCTTCCATTTATATATATTTCTAGGCTAAGAGGATTATTCCATTGCGTATGAAGCACTATTTTCAGTCAGTAATACTTTTCATTTCATTTGAAAAGGTTTCTGTTTGCCCAAGATACAACCATTTCAGTCAGATCTGGAGGTATAAGCTCGAATATGCCCTTTTAAATTTTTGTGGAGTTATTATTTTAGTTTTATTTCGTTTTTCTATTTTTTATTTCCGAGTTGCTTCTCTTTTTGATATGTATATGGTCTTTTCCCCGCGCCCTATTCGATCTTGGAAAATCAGAAACAGATCGGAAGGGGTTTTCCTGTCTACGTATGCTCTTTATCGTGCACTCTGTGCGATCTCAGTAAATTAGAAATAGAGGGAAATTTTCATTTTTCGGGTAAGCTAACCGAGATATAACCCTTGTTGTCGTTGAGAAGTGAATTTTTTTTCTTGTGTGAAAAGAGATTTTTATGTGCACGCTCTCTAGGGCCATCTTCAACAACAACAACAATCCTCCTTCTAAACAATATAATATGTTTTGCACTAGCTCACTGTTGACGGGCGAAACAGTCCATCCGTCAACTGGGAGAGTGGAACTGGTCTGGGGTTGTCTAAATAACCCAAGCCGTTTGGAATGGACCACCCTGACGAGTTTAACGGCTCCGTTGGCC
>SNQJ01S0036514.1:2709-55304 GCA_010110895.2 Picea sitchensis
TTACATGAGAATTCAGAAGTGTTTACACATTTTGTTGAGTTCAAGGAAATGGCTAAAAGGAAAAGTGGTTTGAAAATTCCCACCCTAAGATTAGATAATGGGGGAGTATATATATATATATATATATATATCAATTGAATTTTTGAATTATTACAAGAAGAATGGAATAAAGTGAGAGCATACCAATTCATACTCTACTGAAAGAAATGGTGTTGTGCAAAGAAAAAACAGGACCATAGTTGAGATGGCACGATGTATGCTAAAAACATAGTCCTTTGGAAATGAATTTTGGGTCGAAGCAGTTCATACAATAGTCTACACTCTCAATATGTGTCCTAAAAGAGTTGTATTGGACTTGACTCCACATGAAGCATGGTCAGGGTAAAAACCTAGTGTTGAACACATGAGAATTTTGGATGCATTGTATATGCACATGTCCCTAAAGAAAAGAGAAGGAAGTTGGATGATAAAAGAATTAAGTGTATTTTCATTCTTTATAGTACATAAATAATAATTTCTGAGTTATTTGATCATCAAATAAAGGATATTATAATAAAGCAGAGATGTTGTGTTTGATAAGCATGGAATTTATCATCTAGAACATGTACATATATAATTAAGCAAGGATGAAGTAGTAGTTGGTGATGGATCTAGTTATAAGTTAGATGAATTAAAGAAGAATCCTAAGTGGCTAATCAAAGGTCATTCTGAAAGTAATATGTTGGATATGAACTTTGAGAAAAGAGTTACTAGATCATAAAGTTGCATTATGAATTTTTTTCTTATGACTAAAGTAATGAAGATGTATGAACCGGATAATTATGTAGAAGCATAAAAAAGGGATGAATGGAATGAATCTATGAAAGAAGAGTTTAATTCATTGGTGAAAAATGATACATGGAACTTGGTCAATTTACCCAAAGGAAAGGGTGTAATTGGTACTAAATGGGTGTATAAGACTAAGTATAAATCAGAGGGTATAATTGATAAACATAAAGCATGTTTAGTTTCCAAAGGTTATACATAAACCTTTACTCCAGTAGTGAATATGGACATAATCAAGATGGTACTTGCATTAGTTTCTCAGTATAAGTGGACAATTGTTTAGGTGGATGTTAAATCGACTTTCTTAAATGGTTATGTGGATGAAGAAATTTATATAGAACAACTTTAAAGTTTTGAAATTCCATGTAAAAAATATTGTGTTTATAGTTTGAAGAAGGATTTGTATATTATCAAAAAAGAACCAAGAGCATGGTATTCAAGGATTGATAAATAATTTCAAGATCATGGCCTAGTTAAGATTTCATCTTAATCCAATCTCTATATTCTTTAGTTAGGAAAATATATTGTAATAGTTTAATTATATGTTGATGATTTGATCTACAAAAAGAATAATCTTGAATTGTTTCATAATTTTAAGTTACATATGATTGTTGAATTTGAGATGAAATATCTTGGTGAGTTGAATTATTTCTTGGGAATTGAAGTATGTCAAAAGGAAGATAACATTTTCATGTTTCTAGCCAAGTTTACTTGGGATATTTTGAATAATTTCAACATGATGAGTTGCAAGTTAGTTGCAACTCCTTTGGAAATTGGGTTGAAGTTATATATAAATGATGACTCCAATCCAGTAGATGCTACTCTATATTGTCAACTGGTTGGAATTTTGATCTACCTAACTAAAAATCAACTAGATATATATTTTCCAGTCAATATGGTATCAAGATTTATGTCAGATCCCCAGGAAATACATTGGAAAGAAGATAAGAGAATTATGAGGTATATGAATGGTACGACTGGGTATGGTTTGGTATACAGATCTACAAAGTATTTCATATTGATTGGTTACACAGATTCAAATTGGTCAGGTTGTATGGATGTTGACCCTCGACCAAGTTTTGTGGAAACATTGGCCTTGTTTGACCATTTTTGGGACTTCGACAGGCTGGTCGAAGACGAAGAAAAGATCACGAGATCTCACCCTTTTTGTGGGATTTTTGGGTTTTGGGGTTTATGTAACAGGTATAAGATGTCATCCCATGGGTTTACCCATGTTTAGGCCCCTTTTGTAATATATAAATAAGTAGCTAGGCAATGTAAGAAAGAGTCGATGGCTTAGTGCTAATATTAGCTATGTGCAAGGAGATGTGTTAAGGCTTGTAGAGATAAGTGAAAATGTTTTGTAAGTGCTTTGTGCACAGACTGTGTAAGGCTTTGTGCTTTGATATAACTCGGGGAAGGAGGATATGGTGAGGTGCACGCAGATCTCCTATCCTATGCGGAGTTGGATTTGTAGCTTGGTGCTTGTAAGGAGACTGAAGAGACTAATAAAGAAGAGAATAATAGTTGGTGGACGTATCCCCACACTGGGGTGAACCACGTATATCCTGTGTCGATGTGCTCTGTGATATGTTGTTTATGTATTTAATTTCTTAATCCATTGATGCTCAGTGCTTTATATATGAATGAATGCTAGATCTAATTTGATGCTATGTGCTAATGATTAGATGTACTTAGATCTTGATTAATACTCTATTGTTCTGTAATCAGGGTTTGACCTGCGATGTGAATAAGAGTTAAAGGCTAACGAATATTAATTGCTAAGTGTTTTATTAAGTATTGTGATCATAGATCTGTGTCCCAGCTAGGTTTCAGACACCTGAGTTCTGCAACCCCCCCTTCCTCTACCTCGGGTGAGACTTCATCTTCTTCGCAGGTGTTGCCGAAAGGGCCAATAGTTAGGGTTTTATTGGTGCACTGTTGAAGCGTTGAACCCTGGGTCTGCCCCTGTGCCAACAAATGGTTTCGTTGTTGGGACCTGAAACTGTTATTGCTGGGAACTAAAGAAAAGAGAAAGCTATGTGCGTAGATCTGTTGTTGTAGTGCACAGTATTCTACTTAACTTGCGAAGCTATGTGCTAAGAGAAGGAAGCCCAATCTGAAGAAAGAGGTAAGATCTTAAAGCTTTGTGCTCTGGTAAAGCTAATATAAGTGGAAAGTTTTTCTTCGAAAGTATGAATCTAGGTATGTTTGATAGATTTTTTCCTAGTCTAAAAACTAGGGCACAACTAGAAGAAAGAATATTTGATATGAATAGATATGATATAGATAGTGAAAGATATGTTATTCCTATGCATAGAAAGAATTTTTGGACTGACAAGTGGTCTTCCTTATGTGCAATATGTCATGCTTTCTTTTAACATCCTATGTGCGGAAATTCATTGAAAAACAACATAAGAACATAATACGCATAATGGATAAGACACTTCACTTGATAACGGAGTTCACCCTATGCATTGGGATACCTCTCTGGGTCATGCTCCTAATCCTGACCGCTTTATTCTCCTCGATGTAATGATGTCTCTCCTTTACAAGTTGTAAGGCCAAAGTCACTTTTTGGTGACGACAACAAGAGACTGGAATGTGATCAGGAATGTATCAGCTTCACAAGTTCTACTCATGAGGCATCCATGATACTGACATGGAAATCATTCCCACATACTCAATACATAAAAAGATGAAGACTAAAATATGCCCCCCATCAACATGGATCCATCAAAATCCTTAGATTTGTTGCCGAGATCCAAGCATAAATATGCAGCCCATAGAAAAGATCTCGAAACCATGAGAATCAGAACTGCTTCATTGGCCCCTTGTCATGCAAGTGCCAAAATTTCTTTGTCACATATAATTGATTTATTTGATGTGAAAGAAAATAAGAAAATAATAGATAGAAGGAATAAGTTGATTGTGTTGCCTTGCTGTAGCCTCTCTCTGCTCCTTCAGACCTATAACATGCATGCTATGTTGCAACATTTAATGACAAAACAATATAATGAAAAACATGCTTACATTGGCTTCTCCATAGCTTAACTTGCTTATCTGAATCTCTTCTGCAAAAACAAACCTCGTCATTGGATTCACGTCATCAAATCACCTAAAAAGGACTGTCAAATCGTTTCCATCTAAGTTGGACACTTTCAAGCCTAAGAGACATTGCTGCCTCGGTTACCGTGCCATTGCCTCTACAATAAATGACTCATCCTAGAATTAATATGTTGAATTTTTACTCAGATCAGAAAACTAATATGACCATTGCATTCGTGGCGTCATTTTACCTAAAAATGACTATCTCCACGCCTCAATCTGAGTCTGGCACTTTCAGACCCAAGAGGCAACTTTACCTCGGTTTGTGTGCCAAAATCCATATAGTCCATACAGATCTGTACTAGGCTGTATGGGCGCGCTCCACTCTCATGCTCATAGTTTTATACCTATCTTTGAACTTTGCCTGGACCCCCTTCTTATACCATTTCTCGGGAAGTTTTGCAATAATGAGGTCGTTAGCCTAATTGGTTGGCAGAGCTAAATTTAGGCACTCGGTTAGTGGAGGTCCCGAGGTCAAATCCCATGAACTCTTCTCTTTTTGGTGTGCTCCACTACGTTTGGCGGGCGACCGCTAGAATGGCGGAACCATACTTATTTGGCGGGGAAAATGGCGGAACCTGCTATATTTAGCAGAACTGCTAGCTATTTTTAGAAGACAGTTGGCAGAGGATAAAATATAGTGACTCTGCTATATTTAGTAGAAATTCCACCATATATGGCAGAGTTATATTAAATACATATATTTTTTTAATTTTTCGTTCACAAAGGGTCATTGTGCATTTCGGGGGTGCCATGTGATGCCTCCCTATTGGGCCACATGGCATCCACTAATTTGTCCACTTGGTGTTGTGGGTGGGAATCCCTCCTATGGACTTAGCATTTAATGGCTCTAATCATGCATGCAAAAAATGACCATTTCAAAGGCTTCTACTCTTTTCTATTCTCCCAACACAAAACCCCACATTCATGTAATACAAAGGTATAAACAGGATTCAATAACTCTACCTTGAGTCCTTCATTTGATGTCGATCCCTTTGCTTTCACTCACTCTTTGATTGCAAGTCTCCTCCCAAAGCTAACCTACATTCACACATGAACAAACAAAAAGCTGTGAACATGCATTTCATATACTAATTGTTGGGTTAGTTGTGACAATATCATAAAATAAATATTCAACTTGAACACATGATATGGTGGGATGGGAAAAGTATTCCTTTTTGTATTAATCTTCACAAGAGTAAAATTACAATATGTGGTCGGAACTGCTCCTCGAATTTGGTCTTGGGATCCTCTTCAAATGTCCTCCAACTGCTTTTATCTATACTTCTCTTTGCAAAAGGATGGCTAAAGGTTGGGACAAGGGGAATGCTCAATTGGGTATAGTTTCTTTACTATGATTTTCCTCTTTTCAAATGGGACCCTTACCCCTTCTTTTATAGGCTAGAAGGAGCTAGGTATTTGGTCGAATGATCGGCCATGCATGGCCGAAAGGTTTAGTTAAATTACCCAAAGTTGTGTGTTCCATCAGAAACTTTCTTTTTTTCATGCTTTTGTAGGTACACGCATGCTGTAGTGAGACAACTAGCGTGTACACTCGTGTAGTAGTGGGGTAGGGCACGTGGGCCTTTAAAAAGGGTGTTTGTAAGAAGAGTTGTTCAGTACTGGATTGGCAAAGAAGGAATATGGGATGGCCTGATGTCAGGTAAGTATGTCTGGTGTAAATTAGGGTTATAATAGATGCCCCCTAATGTGTGAGGTCAGAAGAGCATCTAATGGCCGAAATACATTACCAATCTTTATCAACGTACCAAACCGATGAGCCCAGGGACTAGAATTTGGGAGGTGCCATCTGTAAAATAACAATCGTCTTATCGAGGCGGGCATACCCATGCTCAGAATAAAGTAAAATCATGGCTACCAATAAAATACACTGTACATCCATGTCATATAACTATATAAAGTGTAGCCGCGAGCAATACACAACGGATCTACATCTCGAAATAAAAAAGATATACATTTATAGTATCCATCTTCTAGAAGATGATAAGGCCTAATGGCTAGAGATGAGGTCTTTAGAGCTCGAGCATCAACTTCAAAATCTTCAAAACTCAGGTAGGAGTGTAATATGAGTGTACAACTTCACTACCCAGAGGTCTTCGACGACTCGTCGATCATGGACTAGAGGATCTTGATAATAAGGTTGAGGGCTTCGTGGATTTCGAACAAAGACTTGATTGGACCTTCGGGATGGTCAGGCATGAGGGAAAGAGACAAACTGCAAATGGGCCGATTCAGGATTGGTATAAACTTCCCTTGGACAATAGCACTACAAATGATGAGACTCAAGAAACATGATATTTTGACATAAGTTCACGATGCAAGAGGCACCGCAAAATCTCCATATGTTTGGAAGAATAATCAAATGGAGGAGGACACAACTCTATGTAGCGAGAACAACTTCCTAAGTTCATATTAAATCCTAGGGCTTGATGAACAAATGGAAGGATGTGCTTTGTCCAAGGGTGACTCATTGTGCTGCCAATCAAAAGAAAATACTTTTCCCTTCCTCTTTTTGGGGTATATTTGATTTTTTTTGTCTTTTTCAATAATTTTGTAAAGCTTGAAAAAGAATAAAAGAATTCTACGTTACAAAGGAGGATCGAGTGTCGTAAACATACTAGTTCCAAGTGAACGAAACACAGGGATGCTCAGGGAAAAGGGACATATGCAGGAAAAAGGCACTCGGGAAAAATTCTCCAGGGCCAAAGGTGTCAAGACGCAAAGGCAAAGTGCTATAGGGCTTGCGTATAAGGCATGCTTCCGATGGTGCAGTTGGGAGAAACATGGAGTTGGCATTTAGACCAAAGACGCAGGTATGCAAACGTGGTTAACAAAACACACAATGGTAACATCCTTCGATGTAATTTTAGTGAGCCCAAAGAAGGTAAGCTCGGGCATTTTTCATGTTTAGAAAGTCTGAAAAAATGTAAAACGAGACTCCACTGGGGTACCTTTTTCGAAAATAGTCTAGTTGGCTCGAAAAAGGGGTAAACTAGCACCGACCAGACGTCTATTCAAAACCATTTTAATGAGTGTGATAAAGACAAGGTCACTCGACAATTTTTTCATTTTTAAGGAGTCTGAAAAAATCTTAACTATGGACTCCGTCAGGAATGTTCTTCTGGACCATTTTAACGAGTGTGAAAGAATAAGGTCACTCGACGATATTTTCAATTTTAGGGAGTCTGGAAAGAGATTTAACTATGGACTCCGTGGGGGTTCATTTTTCGGAAATTTAGTCCCTCAGGCCTGAAAAAGGGGTAAAATTATACCTGAGGATACTCTTCTAGAGAACTGAGGCCCCTAAAGTATACATTTGTTCATACAGTTGACCATCCAGATCAAAAAAGGGGTAAACTACCACCGGACAGACGTGACTTCAAATTCCAGTTTAGCGAGCGTGAAAGGCCACACGATCACTCGACAATCTTTTCATGTTTAGAGGGTCTGAAAAGGGATTAAAAGAAGACCCATTAAGTATTGGGAGTCCCGAGGGTGAGGTCAAGAGTGATACGGAATTATGCCAATGAGGATCAAACTTGTAATCAGTGAAAGCTAGTAAGGACTCCCAGGCCTATAGTCATTTAGTGACAGCATGGACACCAAAATGCAACCAGGATCTACCTAGGGCATCCATGTTAAGGTAGGCTCTACCACTAAATTATGACACTCCTAAAGCAAGAATGATGGTTCTGTGTCACAATTCTGTGGGATTGATCCTATGGCAAAGTAGAAAATACAACAAGATGCAGGAAGTAGAGGTGGAATCCTAACTTAAATGCAACGAGTTGAAAAAATGACTTTTTACCAAAGGACCTTCAAAATGACCAAAATCTCCGAAAAGTTTCCACATGTACAAAGTAACACTTCTCGTGACAATCCAAAGAAAACTCCTGAACCATGCTAAATGATTTTTAGTTTAGAAAAAATGACAAAAGGGTCTAAACAATGACAAAAAGAGGCCAAGAAGTCTATAAATAGAAGCTGGAAGCTCATTATCACCATTACTAATTGAGAAATTGACTAAAAGCCAAAAATACCCCCTTGTGAAAAGAGTTGATTCCTGGAGCTTTAGTGGACGAAACGACCATCTGCTTGGACCAAGTAAGTACTTACTCACCCCTCTTTCATTCTAATTATTTCTTTATGTATTTAAACTCAGTTTTTGGAGGGGCATCGACCTTTTAAAAGGTCGGCCCTAAGTCCACGCGGGTTGTCTTATGACAACCTGAGTGTACATGCGGGCAGAGGAAAAACTGCACACGTGTACACACTACTGTCAGCATTACAGCCCGCGTGGACCCTTCATTTAATGTAAAAAAATTAAAAAAAGAAAGAGTTAATCCCTCCTGAATTGAGTTTTTGCAGGATGTCTGTTCAGTGGAGGGAAAGAGAGCATGAGGATATTAGTTCATTTTTTGGGGAGGACCTTAATGTTGTTGCTACATTAATGCAATGTGGGTTGTTAAAAAAAATTCTATGTCCTTTCATGCGAGCACAACCTAGGCTATTGAATGCCTTGGTTTATTAGTGGCATCCTGACTCAAAGGCCTTTATGCTAGAGGGGCAGTCGCTGGTTCCAGCGACAGAGGATATATACTTTCTGACTGGCCTCTCTAGGAAAGGGGAACTAGTCAATTTTTGTACTTTTCCCTCTGGGCCTCACAACATATTGGAGTTGATTGGACTCCATTGTGAGGCGGGTACAGATAGAACGAGCTCACAAGTACCCATAAGCAAGATTTTAGACTTATCACTGCAAGTGATAGTGTTGCTCATCGAGCAAATTACTAAGTCTGCGGCTTTGCGTCAGGCTTCCTGTGAAAAAATGAATTATGCAGTTCAGTGCTTAAATGCACAAATTTTTGACTGGAGAACCACATTACTGGATTGTATGAATCAGAGGAACTTTGGGTTTGGAACGATTCTTTTCTCTTTCTTCTTTGAAAGAGTGCCTAGTTTCAACCCTCGAGAGTTGGTACGAGGGCACTAGGCCTCTCTTCCCGCGTTATTCATATGGGTGGTGCTGCTGCCGCGATAGGAGGGGGGAAGGACCATTGAGGCCTTTGATGACAACTTTTTTTCTTGGTTGTCGCAACAGATCCCGGTCATAGAGGACTACCCTTATGCTGGGATTGAATTCTCTAGAGATCCTAAGATGCTGGTACCTCCTAGAGAGCAGCGAGGAGAGATGGGTAAGACTTTTTTTTTGTTTTTTTTATGTATATCTTTTTTTTTATACCAGAGAATTTGACAGATATGTGTATATTATGTGCAGATGTGGGGCCAGTGTGACCAACAGATTATGTGAGGAACAGGCGACGTGCTCGGCTAGAGGCCACACCCGCTTCCACAGGGGGGGCCATCAACAATAGGAGAGATTCTAGTCGGTGAGGCTGAGAGAGTTCTGATACGAGTAGAGAGAAATTTTACCTCACTCACTCGCACAGTCCCCATGGCAGAGATTGAGGATCTACCACCATATATGCAGCCTCACATAGTGGGGGCGCCATGGACGTGGGTCCAAATTTTTCGGCATTTGGAAAACACCGTTGATCATTAAAACAGGGCCCACAGGCCCCGTCCTTAGTTAGGCTAGACTTTTCACATGTCGAGGAACTACTTGTATATTTATTTATTTTGAGGGCATAAGCCTTATGACTCGTTACTTGTCATGTTTTTGAGGCGCTTGCACCCACATATGTACTCTGATGTTTTTGATATTATATATGGATTTTTATGTCTTTTTATGTCGTATGGATTATATTTGCTTTAAAAATGTATGTACATGTTCATGTGTGTGTCTTTCTTATATGTGTGCGAGATGCCAATATAAAATTTGATTAGCTAGAGTATCTGTGACTTGATTTAGTCTCCTAGGAACATGAAAATATGTAATATAATCGAAGCTTCGTTCTAAGAGACATACCCTAAGGAATTGTCGGTGTAAAGTAGGATCATGAACACGGTAGACTCTATTTAACTGAGACATAACCAGCTGAGCATCTAAATAGAGCCGGAGGTGAGAGATACCAAATGACAAAGCATCACGAAGAAACTCAATAACTGCGCTGTATTCAACGACATTATTTGTGGTGTCGCCTAAACATATACCTCCTGAAGATAATAATTGGCCCTGAGGTGTAAAAATTACCCAAGCTGCAGAGGCAAGCCTCCGATTGTGTCGGATAGCATCGTCTGTGTATCCAACGAACACCTCCGATTCACTTGACATCTGTCACAGTGATAAAAGATAACATAAAAAAAAGACACATCCATAAAACCAAAAGAAACCAAAAAGTAATAGTACAAAGACTATACATATGTTACAAAAAGTTACCCAAGGTGACCTACCTAGGAGTAATACTTCTTGAGGTAGAGCCCATTTCTAGGGTCTGCCAAAGCATTTCCCTCAAAATATACTAGACGATAAGTGCCCTTTTTTAGAACCTCTTTTATGATGAAAGGTATAAACCACACAGGTTTGAACTTACCTGCCCCTAGGGGGTCCTTATCTTGGTCATAAACCAGGACAAGGTCGCCTTCCGAGAAAGTCCGAGGACGAACAGACCGATCATACTGGCACTTGAATTTTTGTTTGTGAGCTTCGTTAGCTAAGGTTGTATGACGACGTTTCTCATTGAGTTGTTCGAGATATAATAAACGCTCTTCAAGTGTCAAAGTGTTTGGCAATAACTGTATGGCCAACTTTAAAGATGGGATCTGACATTCTATGGGAAAGACTGCTTCCAGCCCGTAAACGAGTTGAAAAGGTGAGAAACTGGTTGTGGTCCTAACAGACGTTCGGTAGGCCCATGATGTCAATTATAACATCAAATGCCAATTTGACTTGGCCGAATTGATTGTTCGTTGTAGGATGGTCTTAAGAGATTTATTGACAGCTTCCACATGACGATTCGCTTGAGGGTAGTAGGGTGACGAGTGTTCTTTCTACAACCCAAATTTTGATGTTAACTCGGTCATCATTTGGTTTTGAAAGTGATTTCCATTGTCAGTGACAATCTCTCTCAGGACGTCGAACCTTGCTATGATCTGGTTAAACAAAAAGAGAGTTGCATTCTCTCCATCATCTTTAAATGATGGCATAGCTTCGACCAACTTTGTGAATTATTCGACGACTACAATTATATAATGGTGCCCCCTTGTTGAAGGAGGTTTTCATGTAGTGTAATCAATCCCCCACTTGGTGAAGGGACCAACTGTGATGACATGAAACATGGGAGCGAGATGTGCCCTCATCTTCTGAGAGAAGATCTGACACGGGTGGCACTTCTTGACTGATGTGATACAATATTTGATTAGTGTCGACTAGAAGTAACTGGCTCGTAAAATATTTTGGGATGTTTCCAACCCACAAAAATGACCGCCACATGCTCTAGTATGGAAATCATTATGCACGATTTTTTCTTCTTCATGAGTGAGGCACCGGTGAAGGATGCAATCTACACCTCAACAATAGAGAGTGTCCTCAAGGATGAGATAGTTCTTGGCCTGATAACGTATACAACGACGCTCATCACGAGAAGTAGAGGTGGGGCACTTCAAATTCTGGAGATAGACAAGTATATCTCCATACCAGGGGTCCGAAGATCCTACAAAAACATGTCTCATTGAATAGGCAATTCTTCAGGCATACCATCACCTAACTAGACTAGAAGTTTCGAGATGAGTTCCGCAAAGACCAGTGACTTTTTGGATTTCTCCAAAATGAAAGCTAAGTCAAAATCCTGGAGGACAACTATCCATCTACTGATCTTTCCACCGATTACCCGTCGTGTCAACACGTACTGAAATGGTTTCACAATGACAACGATGGTGGTATTGCGAAACAAAACATAATGACGAAACCATTGGACAACATGGACTGCTGCCAACACAAGTTTTTCGATATGAGAATAATTGAGTTCCAGTCCAACCAGACCTCGGCTCAGGTAATAAATCACATATTCTGAGAGCAAATCATCCTCCTGGACTAAGACCATGCCGATGGTTGACTCTGCTTCAACCAAGTATAATAAGAAATATTTGTTGTAATTGGGTGGCCGAAGCAGAGGGGCAGTCATGAGGGCATGTTTCAATTCTTCGAAGGAGGATTGAGCGGCATCGTCCTAATGAAAAGGAACATCTTTCTTCAGTAAGCACATAAATCCCTTTGTAATCTCGGCATAGTTTGCGATGAAACATCGAAAAAAGTTTTCTTTTACCTGTAGACTCTGATGTTGAAGTATTGTACTTGGGGGAGGCAACTGAAATATTGCCTCAACCTTGAGAGGATCAACCATGATCCCTGTTGTTGAAACTATGAAACCTAAGAGATGACCCGACGTCACGCAAAAACTGCATTTGTTGGGATTCAAGTGAATCCGAAAGTAGCGACATCGCTCAAAGATAAGTTGGAGGTGTGTGGGATGATAATTTCTCTTATGAGAGCGTGATGCTAAATCATCTAAGTAGGCCTCAATGATATGTTTGAGATCATGGAAAGCAAAAGACATGGGCAACTGAAAGGTAGCGCCAACATTTTTCAGACCGAACGACATATTACAATACGCGGTCGTACCCCATGAACAAATGAATGTTGTTTTGTGTTGGTATTCGGGTTTGATTTGTATTTGATTATATCCAGAAAAACCATCCATGAAAGAAAAGGCCTCGCAACCTGCACATTCATCAACTATCTGGTCAAGAAATGGTGTGGGGAAATTATCTCTTGGACAGGCCTTGTTCAAATCATGGAAGTTTTTACTACGTGAATCATACCCTATTTTTTGTTAACTGTCATGAGGTTTGACACCCATTGGGTCAAATGGATGGGGTAGATAAAACCTGCCTTGAACATTTTCTCCACTTTAACCTTCATAATTGTTGCTTTCTTAGGATTAACTGGACGAAGCTTATGTTGAACCGGATTAGCATCAGGATAAGTCGTGATTTCATGTTCAACCATTTTTGGATTGATGCATGTCATTTCCTCGTAAGACCAAGCAAAAACGTCGCGGAATTCCTTAAATAAATTTGTGCAGATTTGAATCTGTTCGGGGAAACAATCATCTCCGACGAAAACATTCTCCATGACGCCAGGGGTTCTGGAGATGTTTATAGGTATAGTTCCGGCAATGGTTTCCATATTACCCTTAGCATAAACAACATGTGTAGCCAAAGGATTAATAGGACAATACCTATCTCCAATCATAGTCAAGGTGAATTTCCCTGCCTCAATTCTTCTTAACTCTGGGAGGAAGTAAGATCTGTGATGGATATCATCCCAAGGTTTGTCCAGACTAGTCATTGCTTCCATGATTTATTCGTCTGAGGGAAAGACTAAGTCTAAAGAATCTGTATCAACGAGGGAACCTTGAGCCCAAATAGGCTCTAGAATCGGATCTAACTATTGTGCGGGAGTTGGATCGGGGTCAGCAGAAGCTTGCTGGACTAAAGAGTATGCTACTTCTGCCACGAACAAGGGCATGGACATACCATGGTGCCCTGTCCCTTCCATTGTGGTCAATGGGGGAGGAAGAATCCATGGATTGTTGAAGTAAGTCGTGCGAAATGACAAAACTTGGAAAACCTCAACCTTATGGTGGTCAGATATGAACTTAACATCTCCTTGAGGAGGTGGGTAATTGAAAGTTCCCATCAAAGTTGGGCACAAACCAACCCCTATGTTGACGACGCAGGGTTGAGGGTTGTCAATCATTGGGACCGCAGAAACCTCTAATGAAGGGTCGGGATGGGAGAAAGACAACTGATCAATGGTCACAATCCATCCCTCGTGTGGAAACAACAAGACCCAGAAAACTGTAGAGACTACTGCTTGCGTAGAATAGGTCCAACTCCTTCCTAACAAGAGATTGTAGTCAAGATATGCGTCGACGACTTCAACCTCAACACACACAGTTTTCATTCCTAACTGCACAGGAAAAGAGGGGATAATTCCATGTGGTTGGAATGAACGACCATCGAAAGCAGTAAGAAGAGTAGATGACAGAGACAAAATAGGATGGCCAATGGCCTTCCAACACGCCAAAGAAATTATGCATGTCGAGGCACCCTCATAAACCACCGTGGGAAAAATGTTCCGAGTAAAAGTTTTCATGGTATAAGCCATGACTATATGGAATGCTACGTGGTAAGGAAGACAAGGTTTTAAGTCAGTCATATCCAGCATGATCGTACCCAGATTACAAGTCTCAGCGGATCCTAAAGTGGCTAACAAAGCCTTTCTCTGGGAAGGGTATCTTTGGAGGACTTCCAAAGCAGACATCGCACAAGGGGTTTGAGACAAATCCTACACCACGGAGTAGTTCTGGGTGGCCATTGCATTTGGTTTGTGAGAAGTTTTCTTAAACTCACCTTTGGGATGCGTGTCATGGTTTCGCCCAATGTCTTCTCGATTTGGATAGGAAGAGATGGGGTTTCAACTTCTTTACCTTTCTCAGAGGTGCTTGGCTTGCTATAATCATGTGCTCTAGTCAATATATAGGCATCACCTTTCATCATATACACATTCGTGGATGCAGGATTGTTTGAAGATGGAGGGGGTCCTTGACTACCCCCTTTCGTGCTTATAGAGGCTTGAATTAGATTTTGGCCATGTTGAAAAGGGTTTGTTAACACAATAGGTTGTTGATGTGACAATAACTTTTGGGCCTCTCCAAGCCGAGGGCATTGGTGAGTCGGGTGGTCTTCCGCACACAGATTACACAGATACCTCGACTTCCTTTTTTCGGTGTTGCCCCCACCAACATTATTAGTGGGTTTCTTATCCCCCTTACCCTTCTTATGTTGTTTTTTATTTCCATCAGGCTGTTGGGTGGCCTTCGGATTTGTCGATTGCACACTGTGTACATCTGACGTTTGGGTAGGGGGAACAGCCATAACAGTAGTATGGTTGGCCGTTATATGCTGGATAGACAATTGCTGTAATTGTTTCGTCAGTTGTTCAACAAGCTTTGTTTGTGCTGAACCAACAATACCATCGGCATGTGGTCCAACCCTCTATCTGGTTTTATCAAATATTGATCATGGTGCATCTGGAAATATCTTGTATGATAGACGAGATTGAGAATATATTAACTCAAGTTGTTGAGCTCTCATGATTGCATATTCTTTGAAAAACACTCCCGACGTTGCGACGTCTTTGGATAACTGTGGGACCAAAGAATTAAGGAACCACTATAGCAGGAATGCTGGTGGGACTGGCACCTTAATCAAACTCTTCCGGCGTCTCCACTCTCGGATGTGATCAGAGATATGGTTCACTTTTGTCTATTCGAAATTGGCTAGCAATTTTGTGCCAGCTTCGTATCTCACAAGTAATTGGAAATGGTTTAGTAAATCCATTGCCAATTCACCGAAGGAAGAGTATCTTGAGCAGTCGAGCTCAATGTACCATTATGCATCACTCCCAATGAGGGTACGTTGAAACAATCGCAACTGTACAAAGTTGTCTTTCAATGAATTAGATGAGCACCAAAGGTGAAAAGTAGTCACATGATCTCCTGGATCTACATTAGGCTTGGCTTCGAACTTTGGTATGTCCGAAGGAAACTTTATCGGCACAGGAGGACAATGTGAATCGTGACAGATAGAGTCATTAACAACCTTGTTAAGTATGGAAAATGCAAGGTTTCCAGGAAAGGTAGTTTGGGTTGTTGGTGATAACCATGGAAAAAGGGGCCTAGAGTTTGAATGGCACCAAGTTGCCAGGAAAAGTTGGGCTGTTGGCTGGGGTTCTGGTAAAAACCATGGCCATGAACAACGTACGGATTTTGTGTTTGAGGATACATCATCGACTGATTCCCGAAATAGGATGTAGATGGTTGGGCATGCATTACATTCAGAGGACTTTGGGAAGGGTTTCCCCATGCCGATCCCATGGGCATATGTACTACACCTTGCCTAGGGTTCCATTGGTTGTGAAAATAATTTCCCCAGATCGACATTCCTGACGAGGGAACTAATCCCTGCCAAGAATTCCAAGGTCCTGATGCGGAAGAAGTTCCTGGGTTTGCCCCTGTGCAGGAATAGTACCCTGCATAGAATTAGGTTGTCTATAACCGGGGTTGCCCCCTGTTATCACTGAAATTTCATTCACAAATGGTTACAGGAATCCAACATCTTCAAACAGTTATGTGTTCACCCATGGACCAAAATTACCAAAAAAGCATTTCCAAAAGGTCCAAAACTATACAACCAGTTATAAAATTAAGGTGTGCTATGACTACATAGGGCGCGCATGCACATGCGCCATTCAGAAATGCACGAAAAACACACATGTGCATGATGCGTGACTGTGGTTGCTAAAAGCCGTGCACACCTGAGAACGACACATTTATGAGATTGGTCGGCCTCCCACCCACTTCTGGTCTAGCTTCCAAGTTGATTTGACATCCAAATCTCAGCTGGATCCGACTGGGTGGCTGGTCAAAGACCTAAAAATTCCCTAAACAACCCCTTTTCACACTATAAGCTGGTTACACAATACCTCAAAGTGGTTCTATAAAACAAATCCATGGGTGCACTACATTTTCAAGGAATTCATTTGCAAGGTTATGCTGCTACTATTCTCTTGGGGAATCCTCTTTTCTCATCAAGAGCATACTAGCATCATTACATTTGGGCAATCCATCTCACCTCTTGAGTGGATTAGCTTGGGATTCTTTCACCATTTCTTTCAAATTTGTAAGAAGAGCTTAGTTGTGGGGGTCCAAGAGCCCTTCCTTGGAGGAAGAAGGGACCCAACGTCCTCTTTCTTCTTGGTGTTTTATTTTCATTAATATAATCCTTGCCATTGGTGACACGAGTCTTATTGGTTTTTTGTTCTTATGCTCAATAGTTTAGTTGTTCTTTCATTTCTTAGTTTAATTCTTAGCTTAGTCTTTTATGTTTCTTTTTCTAACCCTTTCCTTTACTGATGTCTTTCTTAACTAACCCAGCTAAGCTTGTAAGCACCTTTGTTTTTCTCATTTAGGTGACAAAAGAGGCGCAACACCCCCAGTCAGGAAAGCAGCTGACGAGAAAGAATTGTTACCAAACACACCAAACAAAGAAAACAATGTTGAACCTACCAACATATTATGAGAAGGTGGTCCTTGACTCCCTATTCTAAATGAACTATGGTGTGTGTTTGGCTTGACGGATTGTTGGTGGGTACCACCGAGTGAAGGGGACGAAGGAGATATATGACCTCCCCCGTAAGGGAAAGCATTAAAGGGAGATGAAGTGCCCCCCATGGGTCCTTGCAAAGGATCGTTAGAGCTCCCTTCCCCCAGACCTAAAGTTTGTATAGTGGAGTAGGATAGTATAGGGATTGTACCTGAGCTAGGCATCCCATATGAGAATGGAGGGTCTGTCGCACTCTATGTGAAAGGAGTAGTGACCATCGCCAAAGACAGGATTAGACCACTACTCGAGGTAGAGGTAGTCGAGACCATGGTGGCTCGGACTGATGATGGTGGGTTAGGAGGTGGAACAACCCCTGTGGTGACAGTCGTGGTGGGAATAGAAGAATTCCTAGAAGAAGTAGAAGAATTTGTTTCCATTGCTGCATGTGATTCTTTCTGGTGCTCGTAAGGATAAATCTGTACGATGATGGGCACCGAAATATCAATGGTTGGAGTTTTGGGTGGACCAAGATATTCCACTCTAAGGTATTAAATAGTTGGTTCCTCCGGATGTTGGTTGGGTACAGTTTCCTGTGACCTGGTCGATTCAAAAGACCCTTGTTGGTCTAGATTTCGCCTTAGCGGTGGCGGGGGTGGCTCCAGTGTAACCGGTGGCAGGCCAAGAAGCCTTCGTGACCGACAGAGCTCGTGATCCTCCACTGTGTGAGAAGATCAAAGACACACTAGGGCTTTCTATTCATTCAAAAACAACACACACTAGAAAAAGTCCCTACGAGATAAAACAAGAAATGACTAAACTATTTGGAAGAACTGTTAAACAACCAACACTAGAGAAACTTACTGGTGCAAGTGCAACTCGAACACATAATCAACGTTCGAGTATACTCTGAAAAATGTGGCCCAATTTCTATCCTAGGTAACATGGTCTACCCCTGCAGTCACCTGTGTAAGTCCCTAAAATTATGGAAACTAGGTTGCCAGCGCGTGAACAGTCACCAGGCGGGTACAGTCGACAATTGGGTGGACCGCAATGAGCAGGGTATCAAGCCCAAAACCTGTCAAGGGTATTGAAATAAAGTGGTCCGGAAGACACCTAAGGACCTTGAATGGATTCGAGACCCATGAAGCTCCATGGAAAATGCAATCGTCGGAATCCAAAAACAAGCCCTCTATATGTGTTCCCCACTACGCTTGGTCTGGCTTTGGAGGGGTTATCTCCGCTACCTTTCCGCACGTGACTTCATGTTTAGCCCCTGTGTTAGAGGGGGGTCCCAGATAACTTTCACGATACCGTACTTTTAACACTCCCTAGCACAGACTCTTATGTATGTTTTTCAGCCTTGAAGAGTTTCCTCTCCAACCTAAATCAAGGCTCTAGCCTAGACTAATTGATGGAGCCTACAAACATAAAGTCTAGTTGATTTTAATTAATCGTTAATTTTTATGGCTTGTCTTAAGTCAAAGTTTATGAAATTGAAACTAATGATGTTGTGAGAGACGAAAGAAAAGATAAAAATAAAGATGGAAACAAAATAACTTCTTCTTGACACAATTCTTAATCAACTTTTCAAAATAATTTTTTTTCTAAGATCTTTGAACAGCAAACTCAAAACAAGATTTTTCTCTACTACGAGCTACTTATTGTCCTAAGTAAACAACCAAGAACCTATGAAAGAAAAAACTTTTCCTGGTTATTAATGCAAACCAACAACTACTTAAACAAACCAAGTAATAAAAGTTTTTTTTATTTTTTTATTTAATGCTCCCAAAGAAAAAAGGAAAAATAACGATGAGTAAAGACCAAGAAAATTCCTAGCCTAAGCGCAGATTGCAAAGAGTTACTAACAATAACACACAAACTGATGAAAGCGGACTCTCACACTTGTTTAAAAACCCTATGAAAGAAAACAAATTTTAGGAAAACTTTTTAATGAAAAAGAAAGTTATTGTTGTGATCAGACCTAAGTTGTTGACTGCTATGATGAAGACCAAGAACCTTGAGAGGTATCACTCTTGACAAGGAAAAGGATGAATGCCTCTCCTTAAACAAAAAATTTCTCAACAGGCACAGTGTTGACAGTTCAACAGCTAGCGTGTGCACATGAGTTGTGTAAGGTCACAACGCTTGTACACACATGCATACCTTATGAAGGACGTGTGTACCTCTGCAACTCTTCAAAAAATGACAAGACAAGAAATCAAGCACCGGCAGAGACTACTGGTATTGAGAACCAGAATCTCTTGAAGACTCAGAAGCTTACTTTGTCAAAAAAGAAAAAACAATTCAAGGAAAATTTCATAGAACAAAACCAATCTGAGATGGTACCTAAGCTACAAACTGCAAAAATAGAGACCAGAATGAGTTTCAAAAAACCCCTGAGAAGGATCACTTCTGACAGGGAAGAGGATGACTGCCTCTTTAATAAAAACATTCTGAACCTAGCCACGCTACTGTTACTTCATCAGCTAGCGTGTCCACGTGGGTTGTGTGAATGTTGGGCGTGTGTACACACATGAAATCCCTATACAAGCCGCGTGTACCTCTTTTACTTCTCGTAAAAGAAAATGCAGCCAAGCAAAGTAAGCAGGAAGAACTGGTATGGAAGACCAGAATCCTTGCTCACTCTGACTTTTGCAGAAACTCTAAAAACAAGTAATGAAACAATGTTTTTTTTAAATACCCAAAAAGGACTCCCAGAAACCCTAGACATCCCTAGTATGGTCACCAATTCTATTGTGGGTGGGAATCCCTCCTATGGACTTAGCATTTAAGGGCTCTAATCATGCATGCAGAAAATGACCATTTCAAAGGCTTCTACTCTTTTCTATTCTCCCAACACAAAACCCCACATTCATGTAATACAAAGGTATAAATAGGATTCAATAACTCTACCTTGAGTCCTTCGTTCGATGTCGATCCCTTTTCTTTCACTCACTCTTTGATTACAAGCCTCCTCCCAAAGCTGACCTGCATTCACACATGAAAAAACAAAAAGCTGCGAACATGCATTTCATATATTAATTGTTGGGTTAGTTGTGAAAATATCATAAAATAAATATTCAACTTGAACACATGATATGGAGGGACGGGAAAAGTATTCCTTTTTGTATTAATCTTCACAAGAGTAAACTTACAATATGTGGTCATCACTGCTCCTCGAAATTGGTCCTGGGCTCCTCTTCATTTGTCCTCCAACTTCTTTTCTCTATACTTCTCTTTGCAAAAGTATGGCTAAAGGTTGGGACAAGGGGAATGCTCAATTGGGTATAGTTTATTTTTTTTCCTTTTTTCAAATGGGACCCTTACCCCTTCTTTTATAGGCTATAAGGATCTAGGTATTTGGTCGAATGACCGGCCATGCATGGTCGAAAGGTTTAGTTAACTTACCCAAAGTTGTGTGTTTCATCAACAACTTTACTTTTTTCGTGCTTTTGTAGGTACATGCAGGTTGTAGTGAGGCAGCTAGCGTGTACACTCATGCATTAGTCGAGTAGGGCATGTGGGCCTTTAAAAAGGGTGTTTGTAAGAAGAGTTGTTCAATACTGGCTTGGCAGAGAAGGCATATGGGATGGTCTGATGTTAGGTAAGTATGTCTGGTGAAAATTAGGGTTATAACACTTGGTTGTTGACGTCACCCCTGCACAAGAACTCCATGTCATCCTGGACACATGGCACCTTCTGGGTGGTGCCACGTGGTGTCACCTGGGGTGCCACATGTCATATTTTTACTCGTCCATGTGGCACCCTGAAAAGGACAAATTCGAGTGACACGTGGCAGCTTCTGGTGTTTCCATATGGCATGCTGACATCATCATGACACATGTCACTCTACACTTTCCATGTAGGTTTTACAGACACTAACATCATCCGTACGGATGATGATGTCAACAATACAGATGTTGACTCATCTCTGCTGACTGGGCTGGGTTGACCAGAACTTTGATCTCTTATAACTTTTGATCCATAACTCTGTTTGACGAGTCATTTGCGCCGTTAGAAATATTATGACGCGCTCTTTGCGATCATGTCATTTTAATGGAATATTGGGAAATTTTAGTTTTGAGCTTTTTTTGTCTGTGGAAGCCATTCTGAGCATCCTGGGTCGATTATGTGTGTTCCAGGACACTTATGAAACTTCTTTGATGTTCTCTAGATCCATCCGGATCAATAAAGGTTTGGGATCATTTAAGAGAAAGAGAGGATTGAAATTTTGTTATAGTTGTAGAAGACTGGGACATCTTGCTAAGGAATTCCCTGGTAGAGGTCCTATTTTTCTTTGGTTTAAAGTTGTTGGTCATGAGGTTTTGGATTTCTTTAGAATGATTGCTAAAGTTGAAAAGATGAACTTGAGAGAAGAAAACCATGAATAAGGTCAAGAAACTAAGGATATGCTAGATAATTAGACAGAATTAGAGACTATGTTATTACAACTTAAAGAAACATTGAATGATCATAGAGACATCAGTTCACCAGAGATATTAGCTACAAAAAATTTTGCAAATTGTGATTATCTGAGCTAACAGAGAACTGATTTCTACTGCGTTGTTCTTTTGAGACCTCGCCACCTGTTTTTCTTACCTTGAGTGTCTATTCGCTTCCTTGAGTGATTTGATCATGAGCGTGCATATTGGGAGACCTTAGCGTAGTAAAGAAATCCATAGAAGAGATATTGATCAACCTTATGGATGAGAAGGTCATGTTTGCAGGAGTTTAGGCCTCATTGATGGAAGGATTGCAAGAATCCCCCTCGACTGGATGTCGATCTGGGCCATCCCGAACTGCGACAGAGAAGAGAAGCAAGCACCACGACGACCTGACGAACACGAAGCTAATCCCATTGGTCTTGCCCCACTACATCCCACCTCTGGCTGGCGTAGTTAGTCGTGACAGCATCCCATGTGACTTTGAGTACATGCTCATCACTGCGTACCTCCTAAATGAGATATGTGCAATTAGACTGCAACTAGGATTGATCCCTAATATTAAGATCAACGACTTTAACCTAGGATATAGGAAGAATTATGCGTTGCTCGCACCGCATAGGTACTTTACAAAGACCACTGGGAAGAATTCAAATATAGTCCCCCAACCATGGATCAAGGAGATCACAAGGTCCACCATCCTCAATGTCATGAAGATACCCCACTTCAGTAGACATCAAGAGGTTAACGCGTGCATTAAACTCCTCTTGTCGTGCTACCATGGAGGTTATCTTTGGTTAGAAATGCACATGACTATAGATCTGACGTTGATCCACATGATCACTGGATTGAGCGTGCAGGGACCAGACCCTCACTAGTTCTATCTAGGGAAGGCTACAGATCACTCCTTGACACAGCGTATAAAGGAAACTTACGGTGATGTGGAGAAGGGGAAGCGAGGCTACAAGGTAGCCTCCATCTAAGATGGCGTTGTGCGCTATCTTTTCAATTGATCACTGGCAAGCTTGTCAGGAAGAACATACCAACGTAATTTATAGGGTTCGTAGTCGACCTCACAGGGAAGTGAGTTGAAGGGATGCAGATGAACTGGGCGAGCTACCTTGTCAACAAGTTGGAAAAGGACTGTCGCGAAGTGCAGGACCAAGGCTATGAATTCCACTTCAGCTGGTTACTCATTGTTATATCATTTTTTTCTTGGGATATGTCGGAGGGAGCGACATTCCCAGAAGTTGAGCCATCAGAACCAATGATCGCGAGGTTCACCACCTTGTAGTATGCAAGTGATATGGTGAAGCAGTGGCAGTCAAACGTTGTCTTACACACTTACTACTTACAACTTAGGTGGGCCATTGAATCCTTTCCCCGAATGACGCTGAATACACTCCATAGGTTCAGACCACTCATGAAGTTTTGCGCAGACCGACACTTCATATATATCACCGCGCGTGGGAACGCAAAACAAGGAGGAGTTGTAGTCTTACTACAAATTGACTAAGAAAGATATAGAGGAGATAACCAAGGAATGGTCGATTGAATTCCTTGTACCAATTGGAGATGTAGAACTCTCTGACCTTGACCTCATTGGAAGTCCTGTGGTCACCAGGACTGAGTGTGATGGACTGAGCAGTGCTAAAAAAAATAAAAAGAAGGAATAAGCTCAGGAGTCAAACAACGCATCGGAGGAAACTACACCTGGCTCACCTGGAGGAGCAGTAGGTGACTAAGTAAACCAAGAAGAGGAAGGGGAAGAAGACAAGAAAGAAAAGGGCAAAGTGACATCGCCGAAAGATCCCATTATAGAGGTCGAGACGTCAAAGAAAAGGAAGGTTTCTCCAAAGAAACCCGTAGCGTAGAAGAAGTCACGAGCAAATAAGCCTCAGTCATAGAATGTGATCACAGTGGATGATATTGACCTCATCATCGCAGTTGTAGTAGATGATTTGGAGGATATTTTGCAGTGAAATGAAGCAAAGAAAGAGACAATGTATGACATAATCGAGGTAGAGATGAAGGGGGTACAACAAGCTCTCTATTTGAGCCGCGCAGTGTCTACTGCATTGTCATCATCAAAAGATATAGAGTTGGGGGATGAGCCCACCCAAATGTGAAGGATAGAAGATGCTATAGAATATCACCTTCGTCGAGTATAGGAAGAAAAAGAGTAGGCCACAGAGGCCTTGAAGAAAGCAAAGGAGGAAGACCTAGAGAAACATTGGGTTGCGCAACAAGAGAAATATGACCTTAGAGAAAAGTTTGAAGAAGATAGAGAGCAGATCCAAAGAGAAAAAGATCAGCTTCTCGCAGAGCAGATGGGGGTTAGAGAGGCAGTAACTAGAGAAATTCGCTTTGTGCTAGGATTGGCTCAGATGAAAGAAGAGACAATTGAGAGCCAATTGGGGAAGCTTGCTAAGGCCATTCAACAACTTCAAGCTAGAGTATCTGAGTTAGAACTATAAGAAATGCCGAGCACTCCACAAGAAGTGCAAGATCAAAGGGAAGAAACTACCAGGAGTGCAGTCAAAAGAATCAAGGTATTGGATTTAGAATGTAAGAAATTAACTAACCACAGTACATAGACTTATGAGTGCCTTGCAGAATACCCAGAGCTGAGGAGATTGAAGAAAAATCTCCAAGAAGTGAAGAAACAAGCATCGACAGTGCAATTAAAGCTGAAGCAGCTTACATTTGTTGAGAAGATGAAGAGATCGCAGGAGAAGTGCGTAGTTCAGAAACAAGTCACTTCTATCTAGAGAAAAGTGATGTAGGTGACACAACGAATCCAACCGGTGCAAGACGAAGCCTGCACCCTATTTGAACAAATCGAGGGACAAGGATCACAGTTGGAACAGGTGGTCACAGTAGTGGAACAATGCCTAGATGGGTCTGTCACCGATAAATTCATTCAGGAGTTCATCCAGCAGGAGGATCTGGCAAAGAAACAAGTCGAGGTAGCTCGAGCTAAGCTTGAGGCCTTCGAAGCAGGGTTTGCCTGATCAGAGTGACTCGGGACGAGTCACAAGTGAGTGTTGGGGGCCTGTTGTCCCTTGACCAAGTTTTGTGGAAATTTTGGTCATGTTTAACCATTTTTGGGACTTCGACAGGCTGGTCGAAGACGAAGAGCCCAAGCGAAGCGGAGATCGCGGGATCTCTCCCTTTTTGCGAGATTTTTGGGTTTTATGTTTTATGTAACGAGTATGGGATGTCGACCCATGGGTTTAACCATGTTTAGGCCCTTTTTGTAATATATAAATAAGTAGCTAGGTGATGTAAGAAAGAGTCGATGGCTTAGTGATAATATTAGCTATGTGCAAGGAGATGTGTTAAGGCTTGCAAAGCTAAGTGAATATGTTTTGTAAGTTCTTTGTGTACAAACTATGTAAGGTTTTGTTCTTTTCTAACTCTAGGAAGGAGGATTTGGTGAGGTGCACGCAGATCTCTTGTCCTATGTAGAGTTGGCTTTGTAGCTTGGTGCTTGTAAGGAGATTGAAGAGACTAATAAAGAAGAGAAGAAGAGTTGGTGGACGTAGACCCACACTAGGGTGAACCACATATATCCTGTGTCGATGTGCTCTGTGCTATGTTGTTTATGATGTTTATGTATTTAATTTCTTAATCCATTGATTCTTAGTGATTTATATATGAATGAATGCTAGATCTAATCTGATGTTATGTGATAATGATTAGATGTACTTAGATCTTGATTAATACTACGTTGTTATGTAATCAGGGTTTGACCTGCGATGTGAATAAGGGTTAAAGGCTAATGAATATTAATTTCTAAGTGCTATGTTAAGTATTGTGATCACAGATCTGTGTCCTAGCTAGGTTGCAGAAACTTGAGTCCTGCAACCCCCCTGCCTCTACCTCGGGTGAGACTTCATCTTCTTCGTAGGTGTTGTCGAAAGGGATGGTAGTTAGGGTTTTGTTGGTGCACTGTTGAAGCATTGAACCCTGGTTCTACCCCTGTGCCAACAATGGATGACAAAAAATATACCTCATGGTATACATTCAACATGGGTTCAACACCAATTGCTTGGAGTATTAAGAATCAACCTTCCACTTTAGTTTCCACGGTAGAATCAGAGTATGAAGTAGAAACTACAAAAACTTGTGAAGCAGTGTGGTTAAGAATAATTTTGGAGGATCTAAATGAGCAACAAGAACAACCCACACAGTTGATTTATGATAATCAAAGTATTATTCAAATGACTAAGAATCCATTTTTCACAATTAGACCAAACATATTGATATATAGTATCATTTTGTTCGATATTTGGTTCAACAAGGTGTGATCAAGATTACTTATTGAAAAATAGAAGATAGGTTTATTTTTATGAAGGGACTACTAAAGGAAAATTTCTACAAATTTAGAGATGATCTTGTAATCCTTCCAAATGATCATTATGGGGGAGAAATGTTGGGCTAATGATTCATTTCTACTATTCTTGGTACAATTGTTTTTAGTATGGTTATATATCAAATATTTATTTTGAGATAGAGATAATATTATTTGAGTGAAATGTGGGGAGATTCTTGAGTGATTATAGGATTTGATTGTTTCATGCGATAAATCTTGCACATGTATAAATATATGTATTGGTAATGAGAATGTTTGAGTTGGTGTGTGTGGTATTGTTAAATATTTTATGTTTATCCATTAATGTTGGTTTTATAATTCTTTCATGGTCAAGGCCATAATACCAATACCTAGTTCTAAACCACTTGAATGGTGTCAATATTCCCACTTAAAGGTGAAGAATATCTTAGGAGCTCATTTGTGTTGGTTTGAGGTGTTTTTTTGTTTTCCTTCGATGTATGAAATATTCCTTAAGGGCCTAAGGCCTATGCTCCCCCATCAATCATGTTGAGGGCCTTGTGACCCATACCTTGCACTCTAAAACTCATAATCCCCACTTGGAGGCCAAAATATACCCTTGGAAGGTCATGTGTTTTGGTCTCAAGGTTTTGGATAGTGTTAGGGCCTAAGGATTAGATTTTCACCCAATTATGTCCAGGGCCCACATACCCATACCTATTATTTAAAACTGATAATACTTCCAATATCCCCACTCACAGGCCAAGTACATTCTCAAGAGGTTATGTTTGATGGATTAATGAATCCTTATTAAGCTTGGATTCTTAAAATATACCTTTATGGGATCAGATATAGGTTTCCTCCCTTAACCATGTCCAGGACAACAAACTCATATTTAGTATAACAAAACCCCTAATGGAATCCATATCCTTACTCATAGGTAAGGATGACCTGATTAAGAGGTATTGTGTGGTAGTTCAAGGTGTTTTCATGTCCATGGATTCCTATTAGCTTCCTTTAGCATCCAATCCTATGGTTTCTTCACTTGACCATGTTGAATGCCTCCTAGTTCCTAAAATATCCTAATGGAATGCATATCCTCATTCAAAAGACAAGGATACCCTTAGAAGGTCCTATTTGGTAGTTCAAGTAATCACTCTTAACCCCATATGCATAAAACCTTCCTTTAGGGCCTAAGTCTCATGATTCCTCCTACAACTATGTCCAAGGCTCTAAGACCCATACCTAGTGATGAAAACCTCTTAATGTCACTCATATCCCCACTCATATGCCAAGGATATCCTTGGGATTTTATGTGTGGTGTTTCAAAGCTTAGTTTAGGGCCTAAGGCCCAAGTTTCCTCCCCTAACTCTATCCAAAACCATGAGACCCATACATAATAGTCAAAACCTCCTATTGTTGTTGACGTCCTCACTTAAATGTTAAGGATACCAAAATAGGTCATGTGTAATTATTTAAGGTGTTTTTCTTAGCCTTGGATGACCAAAATATACTATTAGGTCATAGTTCTTGTTTTTTCTCCCTTAAATTTGTTAAGGGCCTTGATCCTTGAGACCAATGTATAGTGCTTAAAACATTTTAATGACATTTATACCCCCACTCTTAAACTAAGGATACCCTTAAGAGGTCCTAGGTGGTGGTTTGATGTATCTTTATTGATCCTAGATGCCTAGAGGCTTCCTTTAAGGCCCAAGGCTTGAGTTTCCTCCCTTAATAATGTCTATGTCCCTAAGACACATACACAATGCTATTTCGTCCCAATTACCCTTATACACCTATTCTAAGACCATGGATCCTCTTTAGAGGTCATTTGTGTTGGTTCAACACATCATTATTGTCTCTATATGCTTATAATATTCCTTTAGTGCTTGAGGCATAATTTTCTTCCCTCAACCATGTCGAGGGCCACTAGTCTTATTACTAGTGACCAAAACCTAGTAATGGTGTCAATGTCCACACATGGAGGTTAAGAATTCCCTTTATAAGACATGTGTTGTAACCTTTGAGGTGTCTCTCTTGGTCCTAGATTCCTAGAAGCTTCTTTTAGGGACTAAGATATAGGTTTTCTCTATTTAACATGTCCATGTATTTGAGAGCCATACCTAGTTCTCAAAACCTAATAATAAAAATGATATCCATATACCAATTTACTAAAATCAATAAAAATATTCCTAATCAAAAAATTAAATTTCAATTCAAATCATTTTTATTTTTTATAACCAAAACAAAACTTTATAGTAAGTCAAAAAGTGATGCAATGAAGCTAGCAACAATACATGTTCTTCTGATTCACTATTTTTCCACATGACTATACATTGATCAAAGAATACAACCAATATCTTGATATTCCTATCAAAATAGTAATTCTAGGTTGGCTTACAGGTGGCCAACCTTACATAGGTGCCCAAAAAATAGAAAACCTAATAATACATATTACAGATGATACTTAAAGGAACTTCCTTATACTTCTTTCCCCTCATTAGAATGGGGTTAGGTCCTTCAATTTCTATAGGTTCTTGAAGCTATTGGATTAATTCTTAGTCCTTACGGATTTCATGGAATGAATGTTTTATTCTCTGATTATTAGAGGCCATTGAGGGATTTTCCACCTGCTGAGAGAGAGAGTCAATTTGCAAATTTTATTGATTTCTAGCTTCGAGGAATCAATTTTTTGATTTTGAAGCAAGATAATTCTCATGATGTTGGAATTATGAGAGGAGAAAGATTACTCCAATTCATAAATATTCAATGTAATCACTAGAAATGTACTACTATTAGCATATTAAATATCCCCGTGTCGACAAAATATTCATCAAAATTAGGACATTTGGTTGTCATTGATGTAAACCCTTGGAGATTGATTTCAACCCTTGGAGAAGTCCAGAATCCCTAGAGATATGGTTGATATTGAAGGTGATTTAATTATCATTGATGGAGTGGTTGATGTTGGTAAATGTGATGGGTGCATTTAATGAAGTCTACATTAAGCCCCGAAGGTGTGGTTATGGTACCCAAAGTTGGTTGAGGAGTATGGACATGAAGGATAGTGAAAATGTAGCTAATACACTCATATATGTATATTCCTTGTATTGTTATTTCCGCTGATAGGTGGTACGCCATGTGGTTCCTCACGGTTGAGGAGTTATGGAATTGTGAAGTTAGAAGCCCCAAATAATGGTAAAGAAGCCCCTAGTTGGTTACAAGTGAATTAATGAATGGGTAAAGTGGTTGTAACAAGAAATTCAAGAAGCCCTAATAATAAGGAAAGAGGTTACCCAAAAAAAGTATACTTACACATCATGATACATTCATTTTACACACACACTTACTTGTCAATGTTATGGTGTAGTATTTTTCTCTAGTGGCGAATTTGAGGTTGAGTCCGAGGCAACAAAGAAAGTGATAAGGAAGAGAAAGAGTTTAAGAGTTGTAGAGAGTGTGTATTTTTTATAAACCCTAATTAGGTTGTCCCTCGCAGGTCAGGCATAGGGTGTTATGTGAGGCACCCTCGTAGGTTTCCTAGGGCATGTTACATGAGGCCCTGTGTGACAAATAGTCTTTGTTCTGCAAGGACAAGACAAAAGTGGAGGTGGATGTTTGCTATTGGTTGTTGAAGGTTGTGGTGTTGCTACAGGTCTATGTATCAGAATCAGAGGCACTGAATTAAATACATATGTAAAAGGTATGTTATTCGATTTGTTATGAGGTTGCATCTTGGTGATATTGTAGAACATGCTTGAGGAAAGACATTGTGAGATTTGGTACATGCCTTGAGGCACATCTTGGATATATGATTCATGTTGGTTGAGGTATATTTGTTAAGATACATTTCTGGTGCATATCTTGGTTATATTAGTACACGGTTTGAAGTGCATCTTGGTTATATATGTGATGTTCATAACTTAGATATCTTGTTGAGGAATATGGTACATGTATGAGGCACATCCTTGGTGCATGATGTGAGGCATATTCTTGGTACATGTCTTGGTGATGTTGGTACTTGATTGAGGTACTAATGTACATGGTTGGTACAAGACTGATACTTTGTATGGTATAAGACTGATACTTTGTATGGTACGTGGTTGATGGTTGAGGCATATGGTATATGTTATGGTGCATGGTTGATGCATGGTTTGGTACATGTGTTGGTGCATGGTTTGGCATAGTTGTTATGCATGGTTGATGCATGGTTTGGTATAGGTGTTGGTGCATGGTTGATGCACAGTTTGGTACAGGTATTGGTGCATGGTTGATGCACTTGTTGTGCTACAGGTTGTGGTACATGTTTTATGGTACAAGTTACAAGTTGATGGTATACCTATGCTCATCATGTCAGATAGATTTGGAAGAAGAATATTGTGAATAATTCATAGTAGACCTTAAAGCGGAATTAATAAATGCTTTAGAAGAATTGATGAAATAAAGGAAGAAGAACAAGTCTCTTGAGGAACAATTAGTCAAGAATAATTCTCAATAAAGTTTTGAACAATCCCAGCAGGTCATCATGAAACTAAAAGCTCGACTAGAAAAATCCAGAAATATTGAAGAAACATACAAAATTCATATGGAAGAAAAACAGTGTTTGAAAGCCAAAATAACAGTGTTTGGAAGATGAAAGAAAGGAATCAAATAAGAGAGAGAATATTTTGATATATCATCTCAAGGAAATATATGAGGACTTAAATAAACTTGAAGCAGAATTTGATCAATAAGAAAGAAGACTTGAAAATGAAATCATCTCCTTGAATATCCAACTTGAATAAGTAAAGCGAACAGAATAAGTCATGAAGACTCAGATGATGAAGAAAGAAGAAGAGGTTGAGAATATTTAAGAAGAAGTAGTCACACTGAGAGCCAAAATCGTCAAGCTCAGCAAGAACGTTGAAGAGAAAAAAACATCCATAGTAGAGAATGTTGAAGAGAAGCATTCTAGGTTGCCAGAAAACAAGAATGAGGAAAGGAGTAAGAGTTATGCAAAAGTACTCAAAGGAAGGAATCATGGTCAGCCAGAATCAAAGAAAAATGATAGTGATACATCTTCAAGAAGACCCTCCACATTCAATCCACAAAGAAGTTTCAATTGATAATCCAAGAAAGGAATTAAAAAAGACTACACCACAGAGAAGATCATTCACTCCTAGGCATGTAAATTTCATTTATGGTCATTGTTTTTATTGTACTTACTTTGGACACAAAGATTCAAATTGCAAGGCTTATGAAATAAATGTTCAAGCAAGAAATGATTATGTGGCCCCAAATAATATTGAATGTTACAAATTCAACAATTATGGTCACATAGCTCGTGATTGTAGAAGCATGATGGATACTTCCTTGAGAAAGAACACCGATATTAGATATAAGACGGTTTGGAAAAGAAAACAAGAACAGGTAAAGGAAAATCAGATGAATGAAGGACACCCAGAAGTCATACTATCAGGATTGGAAATAGTATGAGATGAAGACAAATCTACAGGGAAAAAGGAAAATGTGAGATACAAGAAGGTTTGGAGAAGAAATAAAAAAACAAGAAGAACAGGTGAATAAAGAACATGTCCCAGAGATCGCAGGATTTGTAGTAGTGCGAGAAAGAAAACGAGAGAAGGTGAATGAAGAACATGCCCAAGCAATTGTACTTTCAGGAATTGTAGTGCAATATCAATCCATGTGCAGAATGAAATAAGTGAGAGCTCACAAAGATGATGAGTCTACAAATGAAGAAGAATATTACACTGCATCAGATAAGGTATTTTTCTGAGCCATCGGACTTGGAGACTCCAAGTAAATGTGAATATTGAATAGTGGGAGTCAATGCAGTAGCTACTACAGATCAGAGGACCATCCTTAGATAAGGTTGAATTATTTGCAGAGACAGATTCAGAACAATGAGATAGCAAAAGTAAATACTGAAAGATTGATCATTTGAGAAGTAATGTTCTCATGCAGATATAATTTGGCAGTTAAATAAGCATAAGTTTATGACTGTATTCAACATATGCATTTAGGCAGGGTTGTTCCAGATATGTAGAGTTTGATTTAGAAGACTAGTGGATACATTTGATTCAGTTTGAAGATGGTTCAGCATAGATGATGATCAATTGCAGCCATATATGGATCAACATTGTGGACAATTGAGTAGCAAAGGTATGGACAATTTGCAACATATGGATATACATGGATACTTAATAGGTATAGAAAACATGGGTTAAAGAAGATGAATAATAGTTATGGATAGATATGGATACTTAGAAAGTATAGATAATATGGGTCAGAGAATATGCATAACAATGTATTTACAATTGGAATCAGTGGAATCATTTGGAATCAGTTGGTCACATAAATACAAGAAATGAAAGGCACAAAAAAATAGGGAAAGAGAATCTGTCAATCATCAGAAGAAAATCATTGAACAAGTATGGTCAAGTGAACATGACAAGGGAATGAAGAAATCAAGTAATGAATAATTTTTATATATATCAGAGAATTACAAGAGGAAGCACCAATGGAAAATCGACAAGAACTTAAAGAGAGGAAAGGAAACATATACAAGTATCCCTACATTGATCTACATGACATCTTGCAGATAGTTCAAGGGAAGAGAAATCATTAGAGAAAGAGATCCAAAAAAAAATACTATGATCATGCAGACATGGGGAGGCATACCGACAGGGGGAGTTAACCTTTTTCTCATGATGTCAAAGGAAGAAAAAGAGAAAGATCAAAAGAATGAAAGTCGAGCACATGAAGTAAGAGAAGGATTGTTCAGATAAGGTATACTTTCAGGGGAAGTCACAAAAGAAGAGGAACATGAGGAGAAAAACATGTACAAAGGCATGGAAACAAAGGGAAAGAATATATGTATGAATATAGGGGGAGAATCCCCAAGGAGAGACACCCTTTTCCATTGATGTCAAAGGGGGAGAGTGAGAAACATTGATGAGGAACAATGGTCATAGGGGGAGAATGAATATTGGAGTATGAGTGTCGCCATCAGTGTTTCCATAAATGTTGGTGTTTCCATCAATGCCAAAGGGGGATATTGTTGGACAATTGGTATTCACAGTTGGTTGTCTGTGATTTCAACCCTTGGAGAAGTCCAAAATACTTAGAGATATGGTTGATATTTATGGTGAGTTAGTTATAATTGATGGAGTGGTTGATGTTAGTAGATGTGATGGGTGCATTTAATTAAGTCTACATGAAGCCCTGGAGGTGTGGTTATGGTACCCAAAGTTGGTTGAGGAATATGGACATTAAGGAAAATGCAAATGTGGGTACTACACTCATATATGGATAGTCCTTATCGTTCCATTTTCGGTGATAGGTGGTACACCACATGGTTGGTACATGGTATGGTACATGACTGATACTTTCCATGGTACATGGTTGATGGTTGAGGCATATGGTACATGTTATGGTGCATGGTTGATGCATGGTTTGTTAAATGTGTTGGTGCATAGTTGTTGGAAGTCTTCATCAATGTAATATAATTAATCACCGGATTTACTAGAACACGTCACATGAGGCCCATGTGTGGGTAGTCTTCATCTCGTGTGAGGCCCCATGTGACAGGTAGTCTTCATCTCGTGAGGACAAGACATAAGTGAAGGAGGATGCTTGTTCTTGGTTGTTGAAGACTAAGGTATTGATACAAGTCTGTGTATCAGGATTATAGGCACCAAGTTAGTTACAGATGTAAAAGGTAATGTTATTCTATGTGTTATGAGGTTGCATCTTGGTGATATTGTAGAACATGCTTGAGGCAAGACATTGTGATATTTGGTACATGCTTTGAGGCACATCTTGGATATATGATTTATGTTGGTTGAGGTATATCTATTGAGATATATTGTCGGTGCATATATTGGTTATATTAACACATGGTTTGAAGTACATCTTGGTTATAGATGTGATGGTCATACCTTTGGTATTGTGTTGAGGCATATGGTACATGTATGAGGCACATCCTTGGTGCATGGTGTGAGGAATATTCTTGGTACATGTCTTGGTGATGTTGGTACTTCGTTGAGGTATTGATGTAAATGGTTGATGTGCATGGTTGGTACATTTCTAGTACATGGTATGGTACATGAATGATACTTGGTATGGTACATGGTTGATGGTTGAGGCATATGGTATAGGTTATGGTGCATGGTTGATGCATGGTTTGGTAAAGGTGTTGGTGCATACTGTACACCCGCATGGAGGGGTGTACAGTCTTCATGGGGTATAAACATGACTAAAAACAAAGATCTATGAAACATTAAGATAATCATGCTCCAAAACCAACAACATGGTTGATGCATGACTTGCAATAGTTGTGGTGCATGATTGATGCATGGTTTGGTATAGGTGTTGGTGCATAGTTGATGCACATTTTGGTACATGTGTTGGTGCATGGTTGATGCACTTGTTGTGGTGCATAGTTGATGGTACATGTTACAGGTTAATGGTATAGGTTACATGTTGATGGTACAATGAAAGTGACAGGTTGATGTTACAATGACAGTGATAGGTTGGATAAAGTGACAGGTTGATGTGACAATGACATTGGTAATGATTGTGGTAGTGACATTTGGTCTACACTTATATTTCAGGGCAAAATGATGGGGTAAGGAAAGGGGGTTGTAGCCTCCTTCTGATTGGTGTTAGAGAACACAGGGAGTTGGATCTTCCTTCAGGCTAGAGCCTCCGAATTAAGGGGTTGTATCCTCCTTATGGTTGGAGCTAGATAATTCAGGGAGTTGTAACTTACTTCAAGTTGGTTCCTATAAATCAGGGGGTTGGTACCTCCTTCTAGTTGGTGATGGAGAATTGGAAAGTTGGTGCTTCCAATGAATGTATTCTTTGATATATAAGAAATCATTATGTGGTTTTATCCCATTTGGGTTTCCACATAAATTATGGTGTACTGTGTATTTGATGTGATGTTGTTGATGTGATTCTATTATGTTTATATGATCATGATATATTGATGATACATAGATGCTATAATTCTTATGTTAAGTTGAAGTTTATATATTATGGTTAAAGGTGGTAAAAATGCTCATACTGATTCACACCCCCCCCCTTCTTAGTATTCCAAAAATTTATATCAGAGTAGTTTCCTTCAAGAAAACAGTTTAACCACTGGAAGGAATATCATGGAGAGAAAAAAATTGTATAGAAATGGAATACCAAAGTTTGATGGTTAGACTGGTTTGATGTATGAGATGTGGAGCCACAAAATGATTTTTTTTTACAGACATAGGGGTATGATTTTTGGAACTCAGTTGTTACAAAATACACTGATTCAAATAAGCCAAAAAAAGTATCCAAGAAAGAATTGAAAAGAAACAACAAAATTGCAATGGATTTCATCATGGAAGGATTACCTAATTTGGTAAAAGTCAAAGTGGGAAAATATTTATCAGCTAAAGAACTTTGGGATAGGGTACATAATCTCTACTTTGAGGAATCTCCCATCACAGAGTCAGATTCTATTAAAGAAAGTGCAGATACAGAACAAGAAGAAAGATGTTCATCATGTCAAACAAATTTGTGAATACTGCATAGTAGACCTTAAAGCATAATTAATCAATGATCTAGAAGAGTTGATGAAAGAAAGGAATAAGAACAAGTCTCTTGAGGAAAAAATAATCAAGAAGAATTCTCAATAAAGTTTCGAAGAATCCCAACATGTCATCATGAAACTGAAATCTCAGCTAGAAGAAGCCAGAAATATTGAAGAAACATACAAAATTCAGATGGAAGAAAATAAATGTTTGGAAGCCTAAATAGCAACACTAAGAAAGGAAGCAATGTAAGACAAGTAGTGTTTGGAAGCTAAAAGAAAGGAAGCAGAGAAGTGAGAGAATATTTTGACAGATCATATGAAGGAAATATATGGGGAATTAAATAAACTTAAAGCAAAATTTGGTCAAGAAGAAAGAAGACTTGAAAAGGATATAATATCCTTGAAGATCGAACTTGAAGAAGCAAAGCGAACAAAAGAAGTCATGAATACTCATATGATGAAGAAAGAATAAGAGGTTGAGAATCTTGAAGAATAATTTGTCACATTGAGAGACAAAATTTTCAAGCTTGGCAAGAACATTGAAGAGACAGAAACATCCATAGTAGAGAATGTTGAAGAGAAGCATTCCAGGTTGCCAGAAAAGAAGAATGAGGAAAGGAGTAAGAGTTATGCAGAATTACTCAAAGGAAGGAATCATGGTTAGCCAAAATCAAAGAAAAATGATAGAGATAGATTTTCATGAAGACCCTCCACATTCAAGCCACAAAGAATTTTCAATCATGATCATGATCATCCAAGGAAGGAATTTAGAAACACTACACCACAAAGAATATCTTTCAATCGCGGGTATGTAAATTTCTTTTATGGTCATTGTTTTTATTGTACTAACTTTGGACATAAAGTTGTAGATTGTAGGGATTATGAAAGAAATGTTCAAGAAATAAATGCTTATGTGGCCCTACACAATATTGAATTTTACAAATGTCACAATTATGGTCACATAGCTCATTATTGTAGAAACATTATGGATGCTTCCTTGAGAAATAACACTGATATCATATACAAGAAGGTTTGGAAAAGAAAACAAGAACAGGTAAAGGAAAATAAAATGAATGAAGGACACCCAGAATTCATAATATTGGGATTGGAAATAGTACAAGATGAAGAAAAATGTACATGGAAAAAGGAAGATGTCAGATACAAGAAGGTTTGCAGAATAAATGAAAAAAAAGAACAAGTGAATAAAGAACAAGTCCCAAAGATCCCATATTTTCAGTAGTGCGAGAAAGAAAAGAAGAGCAGGTGAATAAAGAACAGGCCCGAGATATTGTAAATTCATGAATTATAGTGCAAGATCAATCCACAGGTAGAAAGAAGGAAGTCATAGTTTGAAAATTTGATGATTCTACAATTGAAGAAGAAGATTACACCACATCAGAGCATAGATGATGATCAGTTGCAGCCATAGATGGATAAACATTATGGACAATTGAGTAGCAAAGGTATGGACAATTTTCAACATATGGATAGAGGTGGATACTTAATAGGTATAGAAAACATGGGTTAGAGAAGATTCATAGTAGTTATGGACAAAGATGGATACTTAGTAGGTACAGATAACATGGGTTAGAGAATATGCATAACAATGTATTTACAATTGGAATCAGTGGAATCAGTTGGTCATAGAAAGACAAGAAGTGAAAGGAACAACAAAACAAGGAAAGAGAAATCATCAATCATCAAAAGAAAATCATTGAACGGGTATGGTCAAGTGAACATGACAGGTGAATGAATAAATAAAGTAATGAATGATCTATATATATATATGAGATAATTACAAGAGGAAACACCAATGGAAAATTAGCAAGCACTGGAAGAGAGGAAAGGAAACATATATAGGTAGCCCTACATTGAACTACATGACATCTTGTAGAGAAGTCAAGGGAAGAGAAATCATCAGAGAAAGAGATCCAAAAATAAAGACTAGAAGCATGCAGACATGGGGAGACATGCAAACAGGGGGATTTAACCTTTTTCTCATGATGTCAAAGGAAGAAAAAGAGAAATATTAGAAGAGTAAAATTCAATCACATGAAGTCAGATAAGGATTGTTTAGAGAAGGTATACTTTCAGGGGAAGTCACTAGAGAGCAGGAACATGAGGAGAAAAACATGTACAATAGAATGGAAACAAAGGGAAAGAATAGATGCATGAATAGAGGGGGAGAAACCCCAAGGAGAGACACCCTTTGTCATTGATGTCAAAGGGGGAGAGTGAGAAACATTGATGAGGAACAATGGTAACATGAGGAGCATGAGTATTGGAGTATGAGTGTTGTCATCAATGTTTCCATAAATGTTGGTGTTGTCATCAACTCCAAAGGGAGAGATTGTTGGACAATTAGTTTGCACAACTGGTTGTCATTGATGTCAACCCTTGGAGATTGATATCAACCATTGGAGAAGTCTAGAATCCCTAGATATATGGTTGATATTGATGGTGAGTTAGTTTTCATTTATGGAGTGGTTGATGTTAAAAGATGTTATGGGTGCATTTAATTAAGTTTGCATGAAGCCTCAGAGGTGTGGTTATGGTAACCGAATTTGGTTGAGGAATATGGATATGAAGGGAATTTTAAATGTGGGTACTACACTCATAGATGGATATTCCTTATCGTTCCATTTCCGATGATAAGTGGTACGCCACATGGTTCCTCTTGGTTGAGGAGTTATGGCCTTGTGAAGTTAGAATCCCCTAGTTGGTTACAAGTGAATTAATGAATGGGTAAAGTGGTTGTAACATGAAAGTCAAGAAGCCCTAAGAATAAGGAAAGAGGTTACCCAAAAAAAGTATAAATACACATCATGAGAAATTCATTTTACACACACACTTACTTGTGAATGTTATGGTATAATATTTTGGTCTAGTGATGAATCTAAGGTTGAGTCTAAGGCTGTGAAAAAAGTGCAAAGGAAGAGCGAGAGTTTTAGATATGTAAAGAGAGAGGATTTTTGATAAACTCTAATTAGGTTGGCACTCAAAGTTCAAGCATAGGGTGTCCCGCGAGGCACCCCTATGGGTTTCCTAGGGAACTTCATGTGAGGCCCCATGTGATAGGTAGTCTTCGTCCCACGAGACAAGATAGAAGTGAAGGAGGATGCTTGTTCCTGGTTGTTGAGGATTGAGGTATTGCTACATGTATCTGTATCAGGATCAGAGGAACCAAGTTAGTTACAAATGTAAAAGGTATGTTATTCTATGTGTTATCAGGTTGCATCTTGGTGATATTGTAGAACATGCTTGAGGCAAGACATTGTGAGATTTGGTATATGCCTTGAGGAAAATATTGGATATATGACTCATGCTAGTTGAGGTATATCTGTTGAGATACATTGTTGGTGCATATCTTGGTTATATTAGCACATGGTTTGAAGTACATCTTGGATGGTCATAACTTTGGTATCTTGTTGAGGCATATGGTACATGTACGAGGCACATCCTTGGTGCATGGTGTGAGGCATATTCTTGGTACATGTCTTGGTGATTTTTGTACTTGGTTGAGGTATTGATGTACATGGTTGATGTGCATGGTTGGTACATGGTATGGTACATGACTGATACTTGGTATGGTACATGTCTGATGGTTGAGTCATATGTTATAGGTTATGGTGCATGGTTGATGCATGGTTTGGTACATTTGTGGTTTATGATTGATGCACAAATTGGTACAGTTGTTGGCGCATGGTTGATGCATGGTTTGGTATAGGTGTTGGTGCATGGTTGATGCATTTTTTGTGGTACATGGTTGATGGTATAGGTTATTGTTTGATGGTACAGTGATAGTGACAAGTTGGATAAAGTGATAGGTTGATGTGACAGTGATAGTGGTAGTGATTGTGGTAGTTACAATTGGTCTACACTTATATTTCAGGGCTGTAGGATGGGGCAAGGAAAGGGGGTTATGGCCTCCTTCTGGTTGGTGCTGGAGAACACAGGGAGTTAGAGATTCCTCCAGGTTAGAGCCTCAAAATTAGGTGGTTGTAGCCTCCTTCTATTTGGATCCAGAGAATTCAGAGAGTTGTAGCTTCCTTCAGGTTTGTGCCTCCTTCCAGTTGGTGCTGGATAATTGGGAAGTTGGTGCTTCAAATGTGTTATCACCATAAATTTTTTGTATGGAATACAAATTTCAGATTTAGCATAGGACTAAAGCAGTGAAGAGATATAATGTGATTTGGAGGACCGAGCTACATCTGGCGGAAAAGGGCCAATATAGCGGGGGCATGAAAGGTGGGGTTTGGCGGACCATATATCTTGAAGCGACCCAGATCAATGGCCAGTGTCCATATCAGGCAATGAAATAGAATGATGTTTAATTAGGTGAAAGTAGGTCGAGGAAAATACTGTGGTTTCAACGCAGGACCACGTGGCGTCATTAGAGGCATATCGGGGAAATGAAGTAGCGTGAAGGATAATTGTTCGAGGGAAGGCTAGGGAAAATACCATGGTTTCATTTCTCGAACATGCAGTGCCATCAGAGGCATATCGGGGTGAAAATAGGTCTACTCAAAACTATTTTTTTTTAACCCCCGATAACGAAAAACGCATATAAAAGGAGAGCCCCCGGTCATTATTTTATGATATTTCAAAGCACTCAACCGTTTGAAAATTGGCACAAGCTCTCAATTGGAAACTAAATATCAATAGTGAACTAACTCCGAGCATTCTCCGTCTATTTACCAATATTTTTCATCATGGACACTAACCCTATCGTTTTATCCATGAAATAACAAGACTCCGCCTCTAAAGAAGAAGCCCTAATTGACAGGGATTCTGACGTATTTGACACAGAAATAATAGTCTCACCCATTTTCATGTCCATATAAAATTTGCTAGACAATGTTGGAAAACGGATACCCTTCCTCGAAGCAGCCCAAGCCTCCATTACCCCTTACGCCATAGAAGTCATTTTACCTTTCCCAGAGTTCGTAAATTGTTGTGTGGAACAATATTCGCAGGAAGAAAAGGTCATTTTGAATAAGTTAGGGTCAGAGGTCTTATGAGAAATAGATAGTCCATCAATTCGACACACCCTCAATTTACCAGAGTCTTCCCCCACAATGTCAGAGCCCTTCGAGGAAGAGAAAATGATCACAGTCTACTGAGAATGTCCCCCCGAAGTAAAAACCCTATTTCTACAAATCATTGTTAAACCTGAGCACCATTCTGAAAGTCAATCATTACCTATCAATGTAAGCATCATGATTATTGAGGTCCAGTGGGATTGTTCCCTACTTAGTCAAATTTTAGGGTTGGATAATGACAAGTTTGTAGTAGAAGTCATGTTAAGTTTCTTGTTGATGTTTTTTATGTCAGAGTCTAGTCAGTTGATCTATATCAGTTTTGACAAGTTCATCGCTGATGATACGCATCAACAACTGGTAAATTTAAATTCACTAAGACACCTCAACTACTACACGCACTTACTAAGAATGTTCCTGGAATCGAATAAGACCGAATTCCATGAAGATAAATTCATATCGACTGAATGAAAAAGGATCACCATGCTTATTTTCATCAACACAATCATGTCCAGGGTATATAGTCCCATCTTCAGCACGGACCTACCATGGGTTTTGGATGAAATGAAAATCTCTTTACAACCAAATCCAGAGAATAGGGTGGGAGATTGGATGTTGTTCATGCATTCCACTGAAATTTGGCATATGGTTATCAAGAAGGACCTCATATTTTTCCCGTCTTCCTAACTCCTAGATTATTTTCCCTACAGTTCATGAGACAAAGGATTGTTTCAGAGACAGAGTATTTTCTAAAAACACACAAGGCATATAATTTAAAATTTCCTTTCGTGATAGGACCTTTTGTGGTAAAAGATAGGTCTTGTCTACCTCAAATCCAAGCCAAACTCAGTGGATTCAGGTTTACATAGTTACATTGTAGGATATATGACTCATACTAGATCATATCTAAATGAAGGTTGTCAAGTAGGCAAGGCCCCTACAAGCATGAGCAAGTTGAAGGATTTGATAAACTAGAAAATTTGGAAACATGTGCAGACATGGAAGTCACTTTTCAACCTGATCACACACAAGAGACAGGGTCAGCCCCTTAGTAGATCTAGACATAGAAAAATTCCCCAAGGCTGATTGTCAAAGATCCAAAGATGAGTGTTTATTACAAGAGGAATAGTTTAGAGACACTGGGAACCAGTAGTCAGCAAAATATTCTCAAGAAAATGAAAATCACACCATCCTCTCAGATAGTAGACCTGGAAGAATAAGAACCTAAAGAGAAAATGAGCATGGAGATGGAGGAAAGTGTAACCAAGAACGAAGAGGCTGGCACAAGAATCATGACATAGAGTGAAATCAGCTCAAGGGTTTTCAGCAGCAAGAAACATGTATTTGGGAAGACACCTAGGTCTGTCTACCGATCCAAGGAAGACTTAATGAATCAGTATGTTGTGAAGGGAAGTATGCAAAATAGTGAAATAAGGGACTTGTTTCCCGAGGTAGAGAATATCTCCCAGCATAAGTCTTCCCTATTTGCAGTCAGGGATGTGGAAATAAAGACATTTAACATAGCAATAGAAGACGATGATAAAGTTTTTGAAATCAATATGCATTATGAAAATATTGGTGCCCCAGACAAAGTAAAGTTCCAAGGGAATTCCAGTGACATGATATATTCAGACTACCTGAGTTTGAGTCTGAGGGTTTCAAGACTAACAACACATGCACTAAAATTGGATGGACAATTGAAGCAAGAGAAAGCATCCAGCAAGTCCTGGTAGAAACAGGTCAAAAGATTGGAATTTGAAGGCCCTCAAGGGGTAAAGTCTTCTTTAGATGAGAAATAGAAGATGATCCAAAGCCTAAAGAAGAAGCTGAAGATGTCCACCACAAAACATCCACAGACATCAGAGCTAGCTTCTCTAGAGAAAAAAAAGGAGACATTAATACAAGAAGCACTAAATTACAAAGCTAAAGTGTTGCAACTGGAAAAAGAGAAAGATAGTTGGTCACAAGGATAGGTAGCAACATCAGATATGGCTGTCATTGTACCTTCTAATACGGAAGATGGATCAAGCATTGATGGATTGGTTCAGGCTATGTCCCAAGTAAGCTTGAAGACAGGGGATATCAAGAACCTTAAGGAATTCATAGAAAATCTACAGCAAGAGATGAAAACAAAGGAATAAAGGATGACCCAATTTCAAAAGGATAATCAAGATTTGTAAGAGAGGGTGAACAAATTGAAAACGAGGTTGAAGGGTAAAGGAATTTTGCAAGGATCTAAACATGTAATCTGGGATGTTGTTTCTGTTGAAGCTGCTAAGTTTAGGGTTTACCTAAATTTTATAAATGACAAAGACAACATGGTTGTCATTGATCGAAGAAGATGTACTGATGTTAAGGAGACACTGGCAAAAAATCCATTGGAATGGGCCCAAAACGCTATTAACTTACTGATTTATGTGCCCACTGCTGATCTTCAGACCATTGGGGTAAAGGACAAAATTGCATTCATCATTTTGGCAAGGAGGATCATCGCTAAACACAATTTTCTCAAATCGGTTCAAACCAAAGCTGTACAAATGGAGTAGAGCATACAAGAGTTTAAGGATACATTTGAGCAATTGTTTATCAAGGGCCTCCCACCATTTTGGGACGGTAAAGGGAAATTATACAATCAAGATGAATACAATTTTCTCCTCACTTATTGCAGAATGGATCATTCAAAATTTGAAGGCATGGAAGAGAACTTGAAGGGGCCCAGTTTGGTGGAATATTTGGCTACAAACTTTGAGATTTTGAATCAATTTAAGATAGTGAAGATCAGGTTGCCAACTATGTCTTACGCTACCTGCATTGAACTGGAGATTATGATAAAGGAGATGCTGGATTACGAGATTCCTTCTGACTCACAATGGAAGGAGATCGTATGGTCAGGCAAGACGAAATGCAGTTTTCCAGGAACCAGTAAGTAACGTCCAGGTGTCGCCAAACTAGAAAATTTGAAAGAAGATCGAGGCAAGACAGATGTTGTAAAGGAAGTTGAGTATTCAGAGAGATCCATCCCTATTTTTAAAATGTCTTTTTGTTTAATCATTGTAAATCAATCCATATACCGAAACTATCAGTTGAAATTATTATAATCAGTTTTAGAAGATGAAATGTTTTAGTTTCAGCCATTGTAATTGAATTGTATAAATATTGGGACACTTGAATGAATTAATGTTGGCAGAAGTGCAAGGGAACCTTTTTGTTTCTTCTAAATTCTATTGTGATTTTTTGGAGTTGAATTGAATATACATGCAGAAGCTTTTGAAGTCTCTATGAAAAGATTCTAATGGTGGTGATATGAGTTTTGTCTTCCTTCACTGTATGTATTTCCTATGATATTTTATTCCATTTACATTTTCGTCTGTTTAAATTGGAGAGTTAAAGGCCCATAATTCATCTTGTGACGCTCTCGGCTTAAGCAATTTACACTGTGTATATTTCTTCTTAGCTAATTCAGAATTCATTTCCGTAATGCTCTGATGGATTTATTTGTTTTCTTTCTTCCTACACTCTGCTTAAATTTCATTTATAACTCAGATTCATTGCCTCACTTAGCCTTTATCCTATGGAGATTTTTATCGGCTGATCCATTTTTTCATTCAATTTTAGAATTTTGACTCCATTGCCCAAAGTGTTCCTCCCCTTCCTTGCCAAATTTTTTATTAAAAACCCCCAAAACAAACCAAATCTAGCCGCAGATTATCAAAGAAATACCCAGTGACATGAGAGATTCCTCTCTGAGTTTAGCAGGAAAGTACCCATCTCTAAAGTAGGTTGAAATAGTTAACTCTGTTGTTTGTCTTATCAACCAGACAAAATTTACAGAGTGCTAACATTTTGGCACCGTTACCAGGGACGAAATTGAAAAATCTTCCCTTGGAAAAATGACTTTAAAGACTTAGTTTGATCCCTGAGGGTGACAGTGGATCAAATACCTGATTGGATGATATTATTTTTTCCCTGGTGACTCTGTTACCAAAAGACCAGTTGCACCAAACAATGTGAGATAGAAATCCTGGCTCCTAAGAAAATTCACACCAGGAGCAACCCAGACCCAGAATCTGTAATCCCTATGTCCGACCCTAAAAATCATGTACACAAAAGAAAATAAAATCCAGTAACCCTAGTTTTTCATCCAGAACGATATTTATCCTTGCCCAAGGATGGAGTGACTATCCTTGAAGACCTTGAGTTTGATGTGGAATTTGAGCAAGCCCTATTCAAAACTAAGTCTAAATCTTGTTTAAGTGAGACCATCTTTGACGAAAAGAGATTCCAAGATTTGGTTTTAGCCACATCTGCTAGGCCTATAGTGATTCTCGCTCATAACCAACAACCACTCTGACCCCTCACAGAATCCATGGCAGCCAACCCCCCCCCATACTACTTTCCAAACTACATGATCTACCTCAAGATTATAACCTAAGGATCAAACTATATGATGCTTAAGGTAACATATCAGCTCAAAAACATATAGACTGGTTTAATGGTTTCATAGACTTGGAAGAGGTGGACTTTGAATATGTGAAAATGAGGTTGTTTACACAAAGTATTGTAGGATAAGTGAGGAAGTGGTTCAAATCCCTTCCACCATCTAGTATCGTAGATTTAGAGGCCTTTGAGACAAGTTTCCTTCCAAAATGGGGAGATAAGAAAAATCCCCTTCAGTTGCTAACCCAGTACAACAACATGAAGAGATCACTTGACAAAATAGTGCAGGATTTTTCAGATAGATTTATGAAGCTCTATAATGTGATTCCTGCTGAGGTAACCCCCCCCCCCCTAAAGTTTCTCAACTCAGATATGTTGATTCTTTTGAAAGTGACTTTCTTTATTATTAAGATAATGAAGATCTGCCACATTGGATGATATGATGACTGATGCCATAGAATTTGAAGTGAACCTAATGGCTTTAGGGAATATGAAAACTAATTATGACAGAGACATAAACCGAAATCAGGATAAAGCAGAGCCTTCAACGTCACAAACATTAGAAGAAAGGTTTGAAGAAATGATGAGAAACATGGAGAGAATGATGGAAAGGATGACTATGGGTAATAGGTCTAACCCAAGAGAATAGGCTGATGGTCCACCCAGAAATACGAGGAGACCAACGATCCCCCAAATTATACTAAGAGAGAAAAGGAATCATGGAAATCAGGGGAACCAAGAAAATCAAGCAGATCAGGCAAATTAGGGAAATCAAGGAAGTCAGGGAGATCAAAAAATAAGGCCTCCTTTTCAAAATAATTATATAGATGAAAATTATGATTGATATTTTGATGACAACATGAACTGCTATGATGATAAAGAAACATAAGTGTTTTTTACTAAAGAAGAACACGACCAGTTCATGGATGCAAGTGAGATATTTCTGCAAGATGAAGAGGAAATGTTGTCAGCAGAAACATAAGATTACCATACAGGATTACAAAATGCCATCATGCAGTTCCAAAGACAATGCAACCTTTGAAATCAAATGGTACCTCCAAATCCTCCAAAGGGAAATCCTCTGAAGGGAAACCCCACCAAAGAAGCTCAAAGTAACATACCGTCTTCAAGTCATCCCAAAAAATATTCAGCTACACAAGACTCTACTGCAAAGGATTCTGCTGCAAAGGGTATTGTGGACAAAGGAAAGCAAAAAGAAGCACCACAGAAGAGAATATTGGAGGCAAGGAAATAAACGATCACCAAAGAGGTAAAGAAGACTTCATCCTCTTTTAATTTTGAAAGTGATATGGCTAAGATCAAAATTTTTGTACCATTTAATGAATTAATCAAGAGTAGAGAATATAGAAATCAGATCATCAAGATGCTTAAAACAGAATAGGCTTATGATACCCTAAACATACAAGATGACGACCCTGCCATCTTATTCGGACCAAGAGTATAAGAAAATGGTGATAATGAATAAGTTCCCCCTTTCTATGTTAGCCTGAAAGTCCATGATATGAATCTACACAATTCCATGTTGGAATCAGGGGCATCTCATAACCTAATGCCCAAAGTGGTCATGGAACAAATAGGTTTGGACATCACTAGGCCTTACATAGACTTGTTCTCTTTAGATTCCAGGAAGGTGAAATACCTAGGTCTTATCAAAGATCTAGTGGTATCTTTGGCACAAATTCAAGCAAAGAACATGGTCATGGATGTAGTAGTGGTTGACATCCCTCCCAAATTTGGCATGTTGTTGTCAAGATCTTGGGCTGCAAAATTAAAAGGAACCCTCTAGATGGACATGTCATATGCCACCATCCTTGTTTTCGGTCAATATAGAAGGTTTTTCAGAGAATTTTTTCTCAAATACATGTTCAGCAACAAGTCACATCCTAGAAAGCATCCCATATACTCCGTGGAAACTGAGTTGGGATCTTCTATTTTATTCAATGACCTGTGTTGCGAAGAGGAAGAACCAGAAATTGACATGCTCAACAAGGGGAGATCTGATCAAAAGATTGAGGAAGACTCAAAACAGCAGGATGAAGCAGAAGATCATATATGAAAGCTAATTTTTGATAGAGCTTCCTACAGAGAAGGAGCGGGAGCTGGCATTTGGATCAATCATCCCAAAGGAGATTCAAAATTATGTTCTTATAAGCTTGTTTTTTCATGCACAAATAACATGGCTGAATATGAAGAATTAATATTGGGGTTAAAAGTCTTGAAAGAATTGGGTGCCAAAAGAATTTATGTACATGGAGACTCTGAGCTAATTATAAATCAAATCAAAGGCATATACCAAGAAAAACACCCCAGACTGAGGGCTTATAGAAATCTGGTACTAGACCTCCTTGAAGAGTTTCCAGAATGTAATCTTTCAGCAATTCCAAGAGAATAGAACCAGGTCATTGATGCCTTGGCTACTTCAGCAACAATTTTCAAAGTTCCAATTTTCCCTGAAAAAATCTACAAGGTTGAGGTCAAGTACAGGCCAACAGTACCAGATAATATGAAGCACTGACAATTTTTTGAGGATGAAAAACAAATAGAAAGTTTCCTCAAGATGGAGAATGAGTTTGAGAATTTGAACATTGATGATAAATATTGTGATGATGAGGTGGATGCAGCTGCTTTCACAAAGGAAGGGTATTTTGACAATTAGATTGCAGGCAGAGATATCATTCAGCTAAAGAGAAACATTGTTCCTAAAGGTCTAGTCCCATTGTAGAAACTCTTTGATAATAATGATGTGGCGAGAAGTCCAAAGATTACAGTAAATGAAGGGGATGTAGAATATTGCAATATTGGGACCTCAGAGGATCCAAAGGTAATTAAGTTGTCCAGAAATCTTAGTCCTGAAGTCAAGGAGAGGTATGTAAAATTGATGAAATAATTCCCTGATGTTTTTTCCTGGAGCTATGATGATTTCAAAGTCTATGACACAAGTATAATTCAGCATGTTATCCCAATCAAAGAAGATCACAAGCCATTCAAACAGAAATTGAGAAGAATAAATCCTTTGTTTCTACCCCTGATTTAGAAAGAAGTAAAGAAGCTATTTGAAGCTAAAATCATGGTGTCCTTGAGATTTTCCAAATGGGTGGAAAATCTGGTGCCAGTCAGAAAGAAGAGTGGAGAAATCCGGTTGTGTGTGGATTTTTGGAATCTAAACAAAGTATCTCTAAAATATCATTACCTGTTCCCTAATATGGATCATATTTTACAAAAGGTGGTGGGTTCTCAGAAGATGTCAATTTTAGATGGATTTTCAGGATACAATCAGATTATGGTGCACCCTGACGATCAGGAAAAGATGACATTTACCACACCATGGGGTACATTTGTGTATGCCAAGATGCCTTTCGGGCTTATGAATGCAGGGGAGAAATTTCAAAGAGATATGGATATAGTTTTTGTTGATGAAAAAGACAAATTCATTGTTGTCTACCTTGATGACATCACTGTGTATTCCACCTCAGATGAAGAACACCTAAATCATCTTAGAAGGGCATTTCAAAAATGTAGAAAGTTCGGAATCTCGTTGAATCCTAAGAAGTCAAATTTAGCCATGGAATAAGGAAAGTCGTTGGGTCACGTTATTTCAAAAGAAGGGATAAAGGTATATCCCAACAGAGTTGAGGGAATCCTGAAAATTAGCATACTCAGAAGTAAAAAAGAGGTTCAATATTTCTTGGGGAAAGTAAATTTTCTGAGAAGGTTTATCCCAAATTTAGATGAAATCATAAAACACATCAAAAACATGCTCAAGAAGGGAAATGAAATAAAGTGGATTCCTGAAGCAAGAAAATCCTTTGAAGACATCAAAATGGCATTAACCAAGGCTCGAGTACTTGCGAGTCCTAATTTTGAGAAGGATTTCATATTGTTCTCTTTCACCTCAGAGGACACAATTGTTGGTGTTTTACTCTAGAAAGATGACCAGAATTTTTAGAAACCCATAGCGTGTTGCAACAAGAAATTGAGGGATGCTCCTTTGAAATATGACATCATGGAGAAGCAAGCCTATGCTCTGGTCAAAGCCTTGAAAGAATTCATAGTTTACATCCTACATTCTCATACTACTACTTATGTACCCAACAACTCAGTGAAAGACATCCTGACCCAGCTTGATCCTAAAGGAAAGAGGGGAAAATGGATAGAAATTCTATTAGAATACGACTTGGAAATCAAACCCACCAAGTTGGTCAAGGGATAAGGATTGGCAAAGTTGATGGCACAGACAAATTATGAAATTTTAGGAATAAAATTCCTTACAGAGTTGTCAGATAGTACAATAGAAGAGGAAAAGGTGACTCCACAAATATCCCAGAAATTTCTTGACTCTGCATGGTATGCAGATATTATCTTTGTGTTGAAAAATTTTGTAGGCTCCTCTCGAATTTAGTAAAACAAAAGCCAGATTCTTGAAACTGAAGGTGGAAAAATTTTGTATAGTGAATGAATCTCTATATTGGAAAGATCTAGGGGGAATTTTATTGAGTTGTTTGATAGAAAGAGAAGAAGAGAAAACCATCAGAGAGTTCCATAAAGGGTGACTCTAGAGGTCATCATTATTGGAAGACAACTGTGCATAAGATTTTGAGGGTTGGGTTCTATTGGCCCAACATTTTTCCTGATGTCTATAAAGAGGTTTCAAAATGCCATGAATGTCAAATTTTTTATGGAAAGGGAAAATTGCAGCCTCTTCCTTTGAAGCCCATTTATGTCGAAGCTCCTTTCAGACAATGGGGTCTCAATTTTATAGAGGAAATATGTCCACAATCCTCAGCCCAACACAGGTGGATTCTAACAAAAATAGATTGAGGCAGTTCCCACCAGGCAGGAAACATATGATGTTATCATCCAGTTTTTAGAAGAAAATATTATGTCCAGGTTCGGGTGCCCGACTAAGATCATAACAAACAATGCAGAAGCTTTCAAATCCAAGAAAATAGAAAAATTATGTAGTGATTAAAATATCACCCTTGGTCATTCTACATCATACTACCCTCAAAAGAATGGATTGGTCGAGTCTTCGAATAAAATCTTAGTTAGAATCATCAAAAAATTGTTGCAAGAGAATAAAAAGGCATGGCACAAAAATCTCATCCACGCACTGTGGGCTGATAGGATATCCCCAAAAATATCCATTGCCACGTCCCCATTCTAGATTTTATATGGAATTGAAGCGATTTTTCCTACTACATTGGGGTTACTAGTAATGATATTGTTGCAGGAGCAATATGTAGAGACATATACCACACGAAGAAGGAAGGATGAACTCATCAGTGTACAACAAACTAGAGAAAAAGCTTTCGACAATACTCAACTACACCAAGACAAGATCAAAGAGGTTTTTGGCAGACATACCAAGGTGGATAACTTCGAACCAGGAGACTGGGTACTAAAATGGGATGCCATAAACGAAGATAAGGGAAAACATGGGAAATTTGATCACCTATGGTTGGGCCTGTTCAAAATTGGAGCATACCATGGGAGTAATGCCTACTTGTTACAAGAGAGTAATGGAGAGCTCATTGGAGGAGGGTCTGTGAATGGCAGGTTCCTCAAGCATTACATTGTTTGAACAATCATCACCCCACCCATTCATTGTATATAATCAATTTTACGTTTTTGCATAAAGAAGTTGGAATAAAAGAAGTATAGTTGAAGCCCAAGGTGAAGGCCCTGAGCTATGTTGGGTTGATTTTGAGTTTTTGAATAAAGATCAGCGGATTCATATTACATGAATAAATCACGGCCCAATGGATAGGCACTAGGTCTACGGTTCCTTGCTACCTCGCGGGGAGGATAACATCCCTAGTTGGAGCCTATGTTTTCACCATAATAATTATGTATGGACTACAAATTTCAGATTTAGCAGAGAACTAAAGAAATTTAGAGATACAGCGTGATTTGGAGGACCGGGCTACATCTGGCGGAAAAGGGCCAATATAGCGGAGGCACGAAAGGTGGGGCCTGGCGGATCATAGATCTTGAAGCAGCCCAGATCAATGGCTAATGACCATATCGGGCGATGAAATAGCATGAGGTTTAATTAGGTGAGAGCAGGGTGGGGAAAATACTGTGGTTTCAACGTGCGACCACGTGGCACCATCAGAGGCATATCGGGGTGAAAAGTGGCCTACTTGAAACCATTTTTTCCAACCCCCAGTATCGAAAGTTGATAGGACACTGCGGACTGTAGATATTGAAGTGGCCCAAATCGACGACCAAGACACATATCTTGAAATGAAGTAGCACAGAGGATAATTGTTTGAGGGAGGGCCAAGGAAAATACCATGGTTTCATTTCTCGGACACGTGGTGCCATAAGAGGCATATCAGGGTGAAAAGTGGTCTACTCAAAACCGGTTTTTTCCAACCCCCGCTATCGAAAAACGCATATAAAAGGAGAGCCCCGAATAATTATTTTATGATATTTCAAAGCACTCAACCATTTGAAACTAAAGATGAATAGTGAACCAACTCCGAGCATTCTCTGCTGATTTACAGGTATTTTTCATCATGGCCACTAACCCTGTTGTTTTATCCATGAAAGAACAAGACTTCATCTCTAAAGAAGAAGCCCTGATTGACAGGGGTTTCGATGTATTTGACATAGAAATAACAATCTGACCCATTTCCGTTTCCATATCAAATTTGCTAGACAATGTTGGAAAACAGATACCCTTCCTTGAATCGGCCCAAGCCTCCATTACCCCTTATGTTGTAGAAGTCATTTTCCCTTTCCCAGAGTTCGTAAGATGGTGTGCGGAATAGTATTCACAGGAAAAAAAGGTCATTTTGAATAAGTTAGGGTCAAAGGTATTATGAGAAATAGATAGTCCATCAATTCGACACACCCTCAGTATACCAGAGTATTCCCCAAAGTGTCAGAGCCCTTCGAGGAAGAGAAAATGATCACAGTCTCCTGAGAATGTACCCCCAAAGTAAAAACCCTATTTCTGCAAACCATTGTTAAACCTGAACACCATTCTGAAAGTCACTCATTACCTATCAATGTAAGCATCATGATTATTGAGGTCTAGTGGGATTATTCCCTACTTAGTCAAATTTTAGGGTTGGATAAAGACAAGTTTGTAGTATAATTCATGTTGGGTTTCCTATTGACCTTTTTTTATGTCAGAGTCTAGTCAGTCAGTCTGTATCAATTTTGAAAAGTTCATCGCTGATAATATGCATCAACAGCTGGTAAATTTCAATTCACTGAGACACTTCAGATACTACACACACTTGATGAGAATGTTTCTGGAATCAAATACGATCGAATTCCTTGAAGCTGCATTCATCTCCACTGAATGCAAAAGGATCAACATGCTTATTTTCATCAACAATATCATGTCTAGGGTGTATAGTCTCATCTTCGGCATGGACCTGCCAAGGGTTTTGGAAGAAATGAAAATCTCGTTACAACCAAATCCAGAGAATAGGGTGGGAGATTGGATGTTGTTCATGCATTGAACTGTAATTTGGGTGTATGGTTATTAAGAAGGACCTCATTTTTTTCCTGTCTTCCTGACTCCCAGAGTCTTTTCCCTAGAGTTCATCAGACAAAGGATTATTTCAGAGACAAAGCATTTTCTGAAAACGCACAAGGCATCTAATTTAAAATTTCCTTTCGTGATAGGACCTTTTGTGATAAAA
>SNQJ01S0036515.1:20983-32199 GCA_010110895.2 Picea sitchensis
AACTCCAAATGAATTATGGACCAGATTGGAGGTTCTATTTGGGAATAAAGAATATTGTGAAGATTTCATGTAGGAGGTCGAATAGATAGAGCTAGAAGAGAAGCCATTAGAAGATCAAGTCTCTTATTATGAAGAGTCTTCTACAAACGTTTTTGCAAAAATTAGTATTCCAATAATTGAAGATGATGTTTACTCTATTTCAGATTTATTTTCTGAAATTCATGTGGGAGATATATAGCATGCATCTTAGGATTCACATGCAAACACTTTTGCATGCACCATGCCTGGATGTCAGGAGACAAAAAGAGAGCCGCGCACATCAGATGCCATTCTGATATTTTCTGAGAATAATTTGCTGGAAAAAAATTGGATATTTGAATTCCTCTCGGGAAAATATCCAATTTCAAAAAACAAATCGTCCAAATCAGAGTCCGGAAAGTGAAGTTATGGTCGTTTCAAAATCAACAAAATTTCAGCGTTTTTCCCGAAATGGCTGCACGGTTTTCAAAATTTCATCCAAAATTTATTTGGATATTATTCATTACAAGAAGATAAAGTGGATATGTGTAGAAATATCAATGATGCATATGCTTCATCAGATCCGTGCAGACATCTACATCTTCAAAAAAATCTTCAAAGAGAACAAACTTGCACAGTTGCGAGGTCTTCTTGGAGTGAAGGGCATGGTTGCTTAGCAACTGCCTTTTGTTCCTTATCATTTTTTATTTTATTCACTGTAATTTGAGGGGGGATTTTGTTCCCATGAGGTTTTCCCTCTTTCCTCGTTTAGTTCAGTGTATCTTTTGTATTTAGGTACCTAACATGGTCTCGTAGCTGGGACCCATTCTTTATTTTCACCATAGTGATGTTCGGGGGGGGTGTTGGAGTTACTTCACACACCCCTAGAATTTATTTTGCTAAGTTTATGCCTTGTTTATTATTCATAATTAGTCATTATCCAATCTCCTATATTTTAGGGGAGAATATTCCACCTAGAGAATATTCTCTTTCAATTGACACTTCAGTTTGACTAGTTGAGTTGAGTTTAGATGTTGCATTGGTTTTGTCACCATGCAACATTGGGATCATCACCAAATCGCTACTCTTTTTTCAGTCAGTTAAATGAAGACTAGTTGACTAGTTAACTCAGCTAGGTGGCAGTTCACTCCCATAACTACCTGAGAGAATAGACTAGGTGGCAGTTTACTCTTGTAACTGTTGGTGTGTTTCCAGATCAATCTAGAACACCACTATGGCTCATTAGTTACTCATATATCCTATATATATTGTAAATTATTCACTATTTGAGTGTGGAATACGGTTAATGAGAATTCTTCCATTCTTTTTATCTCGCTTCTTCTTTCTCAATTTCTCTCTGAAAATGTGTGTAGTATTTTCTAGCTAGATCTATTCTGTGTAGGTTCAACACATTTACATATGGGATTTTTAACTAACCATCTTCACCTACGTCATTCCTGTATATGGTCTGAAATATGAGTGTCGGAACCTTGGCGTAAAGTTGACAAAATTTCAAGGCCAGCATCGTAACGAACAGGTAGTTGAAAATGGTTAAGGAAGGCTAGCACTAACTGTTGAAAAGACCCATATGTTCCCCTAGCTAGCTCAATGTACCCTTGTGACGTAATCTCGATAAGAGTCCGCTGAAACAATCGTAATCTAATAGAATCATGATTCAAAGAATTCTATGAGCACCAGAGGTGAAAAGTAGTGACGTGATCACCAGGGTCCTCACCATTCTTTCCTTCAAACTTTGGAATGTTTGACGAAATATTGGTGGGGACAGGGGGCCATGTGGGATCATGACTCACCGGGTCATTCATTAGTTTAGACAAATCTTGCAGATTAAGCATGGCCAGAAAGGGAATACGGGGTTGCGACACCTAAGCCCATCCTCCTGGAAAAGACTGAGTATTAGGAGCTGTGTTCCATCCAGGGTTCTGGTAAGGACTAGAACCTTGTCTAGAATTAAAAGACCCTCCTCCGGGAAGATTCGTGAAATATGGATTGGGCATCATTCCAGTAGGAATGTTCTAATAAGGGTTATGAAAATTACCCCCAGTTGGATTAGCTCCAAACTGAGGGTTGTTAAAACTGCCCCCAACTGTATTAGATCCGGGTTGGGGGGTGCCCAAGACATAAGGCTGACCTCCTCCAGGTGGGAATCTGGAGGATTGAAGTGGATTCATTATGCAAAAAGTATTGGTCGAATTCGGCACCGATGGGGATAGGGATATAAGGCAGAACTTGTCCGCCAACTTGGTTGTTCCATTCAGCCATAGAAGGATTGGACTCGGGGTTAGGGAAGGGGACACTTCCTACATTAGGATTCACTTGGGGAACATGAGATCTACCAAACAGAAAGGGAGTGTAAGGAGGTGTGGTGCCCCCAAGTCCAAGGGTAGTGTTATGGCCAGCAGTTGGGATGGCAGTCAATGACTGCAAAGTGAAACTTGGCATACCATAAGAAAACAAACTAGTTGCCATGGGGATGGTTTGAACATTGTAACTTGGCTAGTGACCAAAACCCCCAAAAGGGTTAGAGGCAAGAGACGAAGCATTGACTACGGGCCGATCCATAGTACCGGTGTAGGCCTCTGGCACTGCAACTATAGCAGTTGAAGGTGTCAAAGTAGTGCAATTAACTATAGTGGGATTGGGATTTGATGAACTCCCAGTGTTCTGAAGACTATACTCAATACTCATCCTTGCGGGATCACAAGTTTGAAAAGTGGATGTGTGTGTACCACTCATGATAACTCTACACCTTTTAGAAGGAAATAACTCGAAAATCGGTGGTAACTGTAACAACCGATGGGACCTGTGAGGAAGATGGTCTGACTCCACGAAAACTTATGACTCTCAACAAATAAAAAGATATCCTATGGCCAACTAGTAATCAAAGAGCATACCAAAAATTCAAATGGCCAATATGCATGCAAACAGGCTAAAGTGGCTGAGTGGCCTCCCTCGCTAAAGAAGGTATGCCTTGTCCAAGAGGGACCTGAGACTCCCTGCTAAAGTTTGGAGGTAACAAAATCAGTTATATCCCTTGTAGGATTAACAACCAGTCGGTCAGGCCCCCTCGGAGAGGTAATCCTCCATAAAGGTTGTATGTTGTCCGACCCCTATCTGACTCAGGATACAAGCAGAATAACCCCTGCAAGTAACCTATGGGAAACCTAAGTCAAGAAACTAATAAACCATTGTATAACCGATGCATAGGTGAGCAGTCCTAAGTCCATATCATCATATGGGTAGGGTAGCAAAGCCCGAAACCTTGAAAGCACCACCTCTCACAGAGGTATGGGCACTAGAAAGATCCTCAAATAAGAATAAATCCACAGAAATATCTCTGATGCTAGGTGAGTATCCAGGGGTTATCCCTTCAACTAACTTCACGCAACCTCATGATTAACTCCAGTGTGAATGGAGCCTCCTGATATTACCAATTATACAATGGATTTCTCAACTCCCTATCTCAGACACATAAGTTGATTTAATTTCCTTGGAGAAGTTTACTCACAAATTCCTATTCCAAGGCACTAAATCCTAGGCTAGTTTGTGCACCCTAAAAAATAAAATCGTGACTAATCAATTTTAGTTTAAAGTGTAAATTTTATTGGCCGTGATTACTCAAAGAGGTATGGAAATGAAACTCATGGTGTTATGACTCTGCAAGAAAATAAAAATAGATATAATGCAAAGCCTAACTTTAACTTTTCAGTGAATGATATGGTAAACAAAACAGTGCAATCTTCAATTTTAACTCTGTAACTCAAAAGTAAAATGCAATATTTCGCTAAATGTGTTAAGATAATGACAAAGGTTCAAAGACAAAATTACCAACGAATGAAAAATGCCTAGTTTTTGTATTTTCAATGTATTTAAAAAGAAAATGCATGGATTGATAAGAGACTTGACATATAACTTCTACTGTGTATAAAAGAAATCACTCGAGTAGAATACCAAGCAGCTAAGAAGACATCCCAACTACCAAGGACAAATCAAAAACGGAAAACAAAGAGAAAGATGTCGTCCAAAAATTCAACTCCAAAAAGGTTTCATGTCATCCCAGACAATCTCAACAGGTACCACAGAGACCTAAGAAGGCTCAATGATCCTCAAAACCTACCCAACAATCACTAAACCAAGCAAACAAGCAAGGGGGAAGTGGTATACGCTCATGTTCAAGAGAAAAGGGTGTATATGCGCCTCTTGTAGTGGGATAGAAAGCGTATACATGCGGTTGTCATGGCAAAAAGGGCATATATCTTTTAAAACAAGGCTAGGCAAGGTTAAAAGGATAAAAAATCAGACCCAGAGTGAACAGACTCTGTCCAACTGTGATACGACAAGAAATACAAAGGCAAAAGAGAAATGTAAGAAGGAAAAATACTTCAACCCTTAGAAGGAAGATCTCTCCCTAGTGGAGTCACCAATTCTATTACAAGGGAAAAACTCTCTATGGCCAAGGGTAAACCACAACCGACAGGTATGACTGTAGAAATCAACTCAATTCCAACATGTGCTATATAAACTAATGTGCAATACGAGCAAGAAGCCTACCTCAATCCAATCGTTTGATGTCATTCCACCGTTGAGCACTTTGGCCCGAAGCTTTACACCTGCAAGAAGTTCTCAACAAACAAGCAATGCAAGTATATAGTGACAGTATATAAAATGAGTTAGCACAATCCATTAATAAACATTACAAACATTCCCATGGATAATAATCATATATTTTCAAGATATCGATAGGACAAGAAAGGATTATTTCTATTAATAATTGATCAACAAAAGTATCAACATTACAGACTTCCGTGTCGGCACGGTTCGAAACCAAGAAACCAAGTTCCTTCCAACTAGGTCTCCACCACTTCAATCCTCCACCAAAGGCAAGCTCATAGAAAAGAGATAATGAGATCCCCTTGACAATAAGGGAAGAGATTGGGGGATGAACACTGTGTTCAGACTTGAGGGACAAAGGGATGCAGACTCAATATGAAGTAATTTCTCCAGAGTAACTTTGCTCTCAAAGTTGAATGCTTTCTCTCTTTTTCCATAGCTTGAAATTGTGCTCTTATAGCCTCCAAAATGAAACTGAAGGGCCGATTTGGAATGTTTCCAGTATATGGAAGGCCAAAGATCAGAGATCATTTGTCGTGACATGGAAACCCGACCTCATTTTGTATTCTCTGGCACAAATCCTGATATACGCGAGCTGTAGTGGAGTAGCAAGCATATACGCATCTTGCAAAGCAGTTAGGAAGTGTATATGTGGAAAAATATATAATTTTGTATCTGGATTTATCAAAAAGTGGGTTGATAAGTCTGCATAGGGAAAAGGAAAAATTCCCTCTGTGTAAGATAGCAATGGTGAGGCAAATCTTGCTATAGCAGGGGAATCAAAATATTATTTCTAAGCAGCCCAATCGAGGAGAGAACATGTATTGCAGTTGCAGCAGAGGAAAGACAGCCAACAAATATTGTCATGGAGGAGAAGGAGCAGACATTATAATCTTCCCAAGAAAAGAAAGAAGAGCATTCCGCAGGATTGCTCAAAAATTTCAGCAAGGGAGATGAACAGAAGATGACTATAGAATTGGAACCTACAGTAGAAGAGAAAGAAATAGATAACATGGATTTTGTTGATCTATGTGAATATCTAGAATCCCTAGAAGAAAGGGTAATAGCCCAGATTCATTCCATCCAATAGGTTAAGTTGGAATTGGATGAAGAATAGGAGATGTAGCAGGGCATACTACAAAAGAGGAGCCAGTCAGTAGATCCGCTGGACAAGGAGATTGAATAATTTGGAAGCCAATGTTAGAATCAACAAAGGAGACAATCAACAAGAGGAGGCTAATCAAAGAACAACATGTAGCCATAACAGGGCAGCAACAACAGTAGCAAGTCAGAGGAGCATATGGATAGCTCCAAATTTAGATTTGGGATCTTAGAGGATCTCAACCTTAGCAGTAGGGGATCCACAAGCAGGATCTCATGATTTTTTCTAGCATGGGAGTATGATGTAGGAGCATATCTACAACTCCTCAAACGTGCCAGAAAGACAGTGCAAATGCGCACTTGGAGGGAACAAATTATGAGGGAAGAGAGGCACCATCCCTCTCATTTTGAACCTAAATTAAAACTTTTAATGCAATTCAATGTAATTAAATATTTGAAGGCTCAAGGAAAGCCAAGCCTGTGTCTTTGTGAAGTTTGAGTTATTGTAATGGGTAGAGTCCCCTTTAATGGCTGACAAATAGGTGGATCTAGATCTGATTCAGACTAGATGTTTCTTAATTGCAATTGAATGTAATTTAATGAGAGTGGGTAGCTAGAGGGAAGGCTCAAGGAGCCCCTCTTTTGTAAAAATATTGTTGTATCAAAATTCATTAGTAAGTTGATGAATGAGAGAATTAGAGAGATCAAGAGAGGAGAGGAGAAAGCGTTGAAGACTATGTTACAGTATATCTTTGTACATAGTGTAATTAGCATTTAGATATTAATACAAAAGTTTTTTTTCTGCATATGAGTTATGTGTATTTATATGTTTGATGGATGTTTGTTTCTGGATGTTTTACTGTGTTTTTATGTGAATGTTATATGTTTCAATTCGCAACATTAAGAAAAATTATCTTCATGTAGTTTCTAAGTGTTTTGGGATCTTAGGCTTGTGAAAGGAGTGCACACCAGAGTTAGTGAAAACTCTGTGAACCAAGTGCAAGGAGTGCACTTAAACTCTCTTTCGAGTTCAGAGAAGAGTGTTCCAGGTGGGCACACTAGAACAGTTCAAAAACTCAGAAGGGAAACTTGTCCTAAGAAGACACACCAGAGTTATTGAACACTCTGAGGGAAGAAGCTCTTCAAGGAGTGCATTGAGAAAGTGCAAGGAGTGCACTAGTGAGCCTTAAGAATTCAGGACTCAGAAGAAGAGTGCAAGGAGTGCACAGCACCGACACAATGTTGAAGTTTTGGGGAAGTGTAGGAGGGAGAGCATAGACAACCAAGGGTTTTTGAACAGAAAAAAAGGGATTGAACCCTGTGAAGCTTGAGTGAGTTAAAATCTCAGGAGATATAGATCATTCATGCACAAAGTCTCTGCAAGGTGTGCAAAGGAGGGGAACCTTTCAAGTTCTAGTTTTCAGAGAAAGATCAAAGAGCGCGCAGGAAGAGTTTTGAGAAAATATTTATGTCTGAAGTCCTTAGAACTTCAAGGGTAGAAAGGAGAGTGTTGAAGGAACACATTGAAAGTGTCTGTGAGCTCAGGAGGAAGAGCACATAGTTTGCAAGGGGTAAACTTGTTGCAAGTTCCAATCTCAAAAGGTACAACACAGACTTAGACCAAGTCACTGGTCCTACAGAAGGAGAACCAAAGGCCGAGTCATTTCAATATCGAATAGAACCTTGACCAGAAGGAAAATGTAGCCACAGATAGAGGAGAAATGTACAGGATTTTTTGGATCAGTTGTGTGAGAAGATTTGGACCATAGGATCGAATTCCAGAGGGAAGGAGGAGCACGCAGAGGAGAAGGACAAATCTCTCCCTTTGGAGCTAGGTGCAAGGATATACAATTGTTCAATCCAGGTAATTTGTCTGAGCATTAATCCCTGAAATCATTTGGAATTCATAAGTTCATCCATTTCAGTTTATTGTTGTGGAGGGTACAAGCCTCCCAAAGTCCAAAGTGAATCAGGACCATCCATCTGTAAGGACGTGTGTTAGCAGATCGTTGAGTTCGGAGGACTGGTTGTTCGGGAGATCAAGAGTATGGAAGTGCTTAATCCACATGAAGCTATGAATTATGGAGTTAATACTATAGGTTTATTGGGATGAGACACATGGTAGTAGACCCAAGGGTCCGGAGGGACAACACTCTGGAAGAATTGCGTAAATCTAAGTCAGGAGCTCCCGAAGAACTAGGAGGTGGAGTAAAGCTCGATCGTTGATCAAGAGAGATATGTGGCAGAAGATCTTGAAGTCTGGAGACTTTAGTAGATTTGGATCATTGATCAAGGGGGGGCACGTGGATGAAGGATATTCCCCTTTGTTAGTTCAGAGTTCAAAGGAGGCAGGGTACGTGGTTGGAAAGGCCAGAAGGCCGCAATTCATCTTGTTCATCCATTTGCGAGGACACGTGGAGGTTGATCGCATCACTTCGGAGTTTGGCACTCTGGAGGATTGGTGGTGTTTTGAATCAAGGACTCCCGAAGGCTGGAGTCTCGGAGAAGATCCTATTCGTTGGATGTTGGGATATCGTGGACCATATATTTTATCTCTCTATAGGTTCGCCAGTTCGACGCTCTAGGAGATTTATGGAGAAGTGTTATGAGAGGTCCGGAAGCCTGGAATTGCAGAGCTGATGAGAGTCATTGATCTGTGGGAGCACCAAAACCATCTGATATGATTCATGGTTCATCTCTCCAAGAGCATAAGGTGTTGGAGTGGGAAAGATCGCCAAAGCCTGAAATCCTAAAGTCTTTTGTGAGTCGTAGATCAGCTCATGAATTGTGGACCGTTGATCCGCTCAGGTGTTTGGCAGTTCACTCATTCGCGAGTTTGGGGGAATTAATAGGTAAGGAAGGTATATCTCTCAAATCGTGAAGTGCCCAGAACTTCCTAATTAGCGCCTTTTGGTTAGCATCTGGTAATATCCCGTGGTCACATGAGGAATTGGTCGAAGTAAAGGGGGATAGAGCTCGAACTTAATTTTTTTAAAAGGTTTTAAAGAAGGGGCTTAAGAAAATCACCCACGTGTCTATAATTTGACCTACTCAAGAACAAAAGAACCTGTGTGTGTGTGGGATTTTGAGGACTCAACAAAGGCTCGAGAGCCAATTTGGCTCCTTGTTTGTGAACGATCCTAGACCGGGAGGTCACGCAAACCCTGGGAGAGGGTGGGGTCTACATCACATCTCTACATCAAAATAGCAAGCTACTCATACATCACCCTATTGACCAAAATAATAGTAATTCCATATAAAAACTTTTCTTCTTAATAGATCCACTTAAAAAAGTTTATTTTAATCAATTACATCAATAGGGGGAGTAGTTTTATGAATTTTAATAGTTTTATGAATTTTAAATGAAATATGTTTTGGGAAAATTAGGAATAATTTATGAAAAGTGATACATGATGTGGGGATAATGCCTTGTTCATAGAAAATAAAAATAAATAGACTTTTTATCCATATATCAAGCTTTTAATACTTTTCCACATAAGTATTTCAAAAACCTCAAACTTGTATCTTATTATCTGAATTCCCAACAAACAATATTTTCAACCAAAAATTTTCAATGAAAACCCAGTTATTTTCGTTATGACCATTCAATATGGTTTGAAAAACTATGAAAAATAAGTTTGAACCCAATATCTATGGCCCATTGAGAATCAATTAAAATTGGCCTCCAATAATGAACAATGGATGGACTTGAGCTACAAAGACTAAAAAATAATCAATTTATAGTATGTCAAATTAAACACAAATTTTGAATTAAAGAGATCCATATAATAGATGAACCCGAATATCTTAAGACTCTTGTAGAACCTAATAAAATTTAAACTCAAACAAAAAATAAAGGTTAAGTTGTAGCCACCTGGGAGATTTGAAAGGGTGAAAAAATTTGTTCCTTGACCAAGAGAAGTGACAAGGTCGAGCTATAGACTGCACATATCTTTATAAATTACCCAACATACAATCCAAACCAAAGTCTACCATAACTAAGAGCTCAATAAATTTTGAAATGAGAAGGGATATGGTTAGCACGGATGGCTCCCATTAAACCATATGCAGCCTTGTGACCAATATTTATACAACCAAGGTTCAAACCCAAATAACAAACTTAGAAAATTAATAAAAGTCAACTCAAATATCTATTGGTTGCATAAATAATGTAAGAGTGAACATCCCGTATACAAATTTTAAACCCAATCCAAAATCAATCATCCATTAAGGTCATGGGTTCAAAACTTGACTTAGAATCAGCATAAATAAATGGATTTCAATGTTGTTCATATAAGTTCCCAACAATGGGAAACTATGAGATTATTTAGATTCAAAATGGAAGCATGACTTGGCTTATATTCATTATACAAATGTGGGTTCAAGCATAATCCAATCAACATCGAACCAATATCATTATAACCAATATAGGTTGAACCCATAATGAACTCAGCAAAGTAAAATTTTTAAATACTAGGCATATCAAACTATGGACAGATTATCCAAGAATTCAAACTTGGGTCGCAATTCACAAATGGATTTAGTTCATTTCATTTTAAAATCCATTGGGAATAAATCTTCATAGAAATGGAAAGTGAAAAATGAATTGAGAAAATAAACGCTTTTAGCAGAGAGCATAAACAATATCATTTTCCTTTCCTCTACAAACAGAAACCCTCAAACTGTATTCATAATATTTTCATTATGAGAGAGAAAAACTAGGGAAAATAAAATACACAATCAACACCAGTCAAAATCGGATCCAATGTTATGCATTAATTTTAAAAAGACAGCAAGAGATGTTCCACAGGCTGGCAAGTACATACCTTTCCAAGGAGATTTTTATACCAGTGTTAGGGCCAAAATGGTTTCTACAACCACCAAGAGTGTGGTTTCCAAGACGAGCTCGATCTCTCCTCAGACCCAACTAAACAAAATGACCAAAACCAAGGAAAAATGAGGTGGTAAAATGCGAGACTGTGGGAGTAAATGTACATGTCCTTTCCATTCAATGCATGGACGGCCCATCACATCACCCTTCACAAACCCTAGACCATATGTGCATGCCAACTCAACAAACGAAACAATATAACCATAAAACGCATGCCATGTGAACCTCATCATAAATAAGTCGCATCACCATCAACTCTCATAACGTAATACCATGTGCCACGTTAATTCTCATAGCCTTGTGCCAGACATTATGTCAAACTCATATATTTGTAAATCAATATTACCGTTAACACATCATCTCAAGCATATTCATTATAACAACCCTATCAGTGCAGAAATCCAGTTCAGATGGGTCAAAGCTAGTAGATTTACATATAACATAACCATATGTAATATGTCAATCAAATAATACACTTTGAAAAAATATATCATGCATTATGTCAAACTCAAGGATTATACCATTTTCCAACACATTATCACCATGCCAACCTTATATGTGTTTATTATTGAAGAAT
>SNQJ01S0036515.1:39733-94280 GCA_010110895.2 Picea sitchensis
AGAAATTGAGTTCATCCAGCTGGTTCTCTACCACTCCACTGCTGGGTTATTTATAATGTATTTTGGCCATCACAGATACTCCTCTGATCTCACACATTAGGGGGCATCTGTTATAGCAAGATTTGCTTCACCATTGCTGTCTTGCACAGAGGACCTTTTTCCATTTCCCTATGCAGACTTATCAACCCCCTTTTTGATAAATCCAGAGCCAAAATTATATATTTTTCCACATATACGCTTCCTAACTGCTTTGCAAGATGATTATACACTTGATACTCCACTACAGCTCACGTATATCGGGATTTGTGCCAGAAAATACAAAATGAGGTCGGATTTCCATGTCACGACAAATGATCTCTGATCTTTGACCTTCCATATACTAGAAAATTTCTGACTCTGCCCTTCAGTTTCATTATGGAGGCTATAAGAGCACAATTTCGAGCTATGGAAAAAGAGAGAGAACACATTCAACTTTGAGAGAACTTGGAAACCCATTTGGAAGGAACTTGGTTTCTTGGTTTCGAACCGTGTCGACACGGAAGTCTGTAATGTTGATACTTATGTCGATCAATTATTAATATAAATACTCCTTTCCCATCCTATTGATATCTTGAAAATATATGATTATTATCCATGGGCACATTTGTAATGTTTATTAATGGATTGTGTTATCTGATGTGCTAACTCATTTTATATACTATCACTACATACTTGTAGCGCTTGTTTGTTGAGAACTTCTTGCAGGTGTAAAGCTTTGGGTCAAAGTGCTCAATGGTGGAATGACATCAAATGATTGGATTGAGGTAGGCTTATTCCTCGTATTGCACATTAGTTTATATAGCACATGTTGAAATTGAGTTGATTTCTGCAGTCATACCTATCTGTTGTGGTTTACCCTTGGCTATAGAGAGTTTTTCCCTTGTAACATCCCCCAATCCTCATAATGCATTTATGATCCTCCTCTATCAGCACTCCTTGCTAATCTGAACTCTCCTTTGAGTTCATGAGACTTTGAGACAATATCTCCTCTTCCTTTCCCACTTGGCAAGATGAAATTTCATTTCTTCCCTCTTGGTAGTTTGCAATATCTTCCACCGATATCTCTTCCTCATCACTGACGTTTTCTCCAATATCTGGTTCACATATGTAAACCATATTCTCTCTGGCATTGAGGTTTTCAACATGCCTCAGCCACCTTGTCAATATTTGTCACTGCCTCTTAGAAACCAACTGCTGTAAAATCCACTTTGATTTCTTTTTCAAGGGCCACTCATACTTCCATCCTCATTGTTCTTTCTGCTACATCTTCAACATCAACCTATCGAGCTCCTCTATGATATCCTTGAGATGTGGGTCCATGTCCTCGCTGCTCCTCTTCTCAAGGTCTTTTCCTTCACCTCGTCTATGGCCTTTAGTAACCATTTTCCTCTTCTACCTCAAAGAATGAAACTGGTTATTTTCTTTCAATGCACCTGGTTGTTTGCTTCACCTAATCTGCAACTGAGAGCACTACTGGATTTCTCCCACAACCCTCCTGGTTGTCTACTAACTGTTGCACACTTGCAAACAATATTCACAAAGTATAAACACTATGTCTTCTTCTCCCTTGCCTATTGTCTATAGAAAAAATAAAGCTTTGATACCACTTGATGCATACCCCACCCTCTGCCACAGTCCGTGTGACCTCTCTGTCTAAGATCATTCATAAAAAAGGAGCTGAATTGGCTCTTAGGCCCTTACTGAGTCCTCAAAATCCCACACACAGAGGTCCTTTTTTTCTCAAGTAGGTCAAATGCTAGACCCATGGGTGCTTTTCTTAAGCCCCTTGCTTAAAACCTTTAAAAAAAATCAATTTTGGGCTCTAGCCCCCTTCACTTCAGCCAACTCCTGATGTGACCATGAGATATGACTAGGCGCTACCCAAAATGTGTTAATTTCGAAGCTCTAGGAACTTTGGGATCCAAGCGATATACCTTGCTTACCTCTCAATTCCTCTGAACACGTGAACGGGTGAACTCCTGAACACCAAAGGGGATCAACATCCCACAATTCATGAGTTGATCTACGACTCACAAAAGACTTTGAGATTTCAAGCTTCAATGATATTGATCACTCCAACACCTTATGCTCCCAGAGAGCTGAACCTTGAATCATATCGGACGAATCCGGTGCTCCCACAGATCAATGAATCTCATCAGCTCTAAAACTCTAGGCTTCAGGACCTCTCACAACACCTCTCCATAAATATCTTGAAGCATTGAACTAGAAACCTCCGAAGAGCTCAAATCTACTTTCCATGATCTCCTAGCATCTAACGACTAGGATCTTCTTCGGGACTCCGAACTTTGGGATTACTTGATGCACAACACCACCAATCCTCCATAGCGTTGAAATCCAAAGTGACATGATCAACCTCCACGTGTCCTCGCAAATAGATGAACAAGATGAACTGTGGCCTTCGAGCCTTTAGGATTTTCCAACCATGTACCCTACCTCCTCCAAAATATGAACTAACAAAGGGGAAAATCCTTCATCCATGTGCCCCCCCTCGATCAATGGTCGATATCTACTATGGGATGCCGTCCTTTGGGAGTTCTCGACTATTAACATGCAAAAACCTCTAGGGTGTTGAATCTTTGGAGTGTTGAAGGATCACTCCTGACGATCCACGTGTCCTGATGGATGGATGGCATGGATATACTGCGGGGTCTGGGAGTCCCCAATTATCCTTCCAATGAAACCTCCAGAGAGTCGTTCCTCCGAACTAAAAATATAATGCCATGTGTCCCATTGATTGGAAAACTAAGATTAACTATGACCTTTAGGCTTTGGGAGTTCTCACACACTACACCTTTATTTCCCCCAGAGTGCCAAGTCTCCAGACTTCAGGATCTGCTGCCATGTAGCTTTCTTGATCAATGATCGAGATTTACTCTGGCTCCCATCTCTTCGAGAGCTCTCGACTTATATCTACGTAATTCTTCCAGAGTGATGTCCCTTCAGAACCCTATATATACTATCATGATTCAAAGATTCAGGTGGATTAAGCACTTCCATACTCCTGATCTCCTAGACAAACAATCCTCCGAAATCAACAATCTGTTGACACTCATCCTTAAAGATGGAAGGTCCCGATTAAATTCAGACTTCGGGACTTTGGGAGGCTTTTCATATCAATAACAATAACCCGAAATGTCTGAACTTACGAAGTCCGAAGGATTTTAGGGCTTAACGCTCGAAAAACTTACCTGGATTGAATGACTGTAGATCTTTGCACCTAGATCCAACGTACAATATTTGTCCTTCTCCTTTGTGCATTCCTCCTTCCGTATGGACTTCAATCCAATGGTATAGATATTCTCCCACAACTGATCCAATTTCTCATGTAGCTTTCTCCTCTGTTTATGGCCATGCTTTCCTTCTGATGAAGGTTCTCTTCGAGATTGAAATGGCTTGACATTTGGTTCTCCTTCTACAAGACCAGTGACTTGGTATTTTGTTGTGTTGTACCTTCTGAGCTTGGAACTTGAAACAAGTTCAACCCCTGTACACTTTGTTCTCTTTGTCTTAAGCTCATGAACACTTTTAGTGTGTTCCTTCATCACTCTCCTTTATGCCCCTGAATTTCTAAAGACTTTAGACTTAAATATTTTCTTGAAAATCTTCCTGTGTGCTCCCTGTGCTTTCTCTGAAAATTGGAACCTAAAAGGTTCCCCTCCTTTGCACACCTTGAAGAGACTCTGTGCATGACTGCACTATATCTCTTGAGATTCTAACTCACTCAAATTCAAAGGGTTTAGTCCCTTTGTTATCTTCAACAACCATTGGTTGTCTATTCTCTCCCTCCTGCGCTTTCCCAACACTTAAACATTGTGTTGGTGATGTGCACTCCTTGCACTCTTCTTTCGAGTCCTAAATTATCCAGGATCACTAGAATACTCCTTGTGATTTCTCAATGCACTCCTTGTAGAGATTCTTCCCTCAGAGTGTTCAGTAAATCTGGTGTGTCTTCCTAGGACAACTTTCCCTTCTGGGTTTTTGAAATGTTCTGGTGTGCCCACCTGACAAGATATTATCTAAAATCGAAAGAGAGTTCAAGTGCACTCCTTGCACTGGCTTCATAGAGTTTTCACTAACTCTAATGTGCACTCCTTGCACAATCCTAGGATCCCAGAACACTCAGAAACTACAAGAAGAGAATTCTTCTTAATGATGAAAATTGAAACATATAACATTCAAATAAAAATGCAGTAAAACATCCAGAAACAAACATCCATCAAACAAATAAATACACAGAACTCAGATGTGGGAAAAAATGCTTTCGTATTAATATCTAAATCCTAATTACACTATGTACAAAGCTAGACTGCAACAAAGTATTCATCTCTTTCTCCTCTCCTCTCTTGAGATATCTAATGCTCTCATTCATCAAATTACTAATGAATTTTGATACAATGATCTTTTTACAAAAGAGGGGCTCCTTGAGCCTTCCCTCTAGCTACATACTCTTATTAAATTACATTCAATTGATGTTAAGAAACATCTAGTCTGAATCAGATCTAGATCCACCTATCTATTAGTCATTAAAGGGGACTCTACCCATTACAATAAGTCAGCATGTACAAAGACACAAGCTCGACTTTCCTTGAGCCTTCAAACATTTAATTACATTGAATTGCATTAAATTTTTAAATTTAGGTTCAAAATGAGAGGGTTGGTGCCTCTCTTCCCTTGGAATTTGTTCCCTCCAAGTGAGCGGATGTGCTATCTTTCTAGCGCGTTTGAGGAGTTGGAGCGATGATCCTGCATCAAGACGTGTCGAATATTGTGTGAATAAATGAAATGTTTTAGGCATACATGAATGCTATGGAAAATGGTTTAAGGACAAACTATATACATGCTATTTGATTTACAATGAAGATTGACATAAATTATGAACATAATTAATTGATTGTAAATTGATTATGAACATGAAATTTATCATGAATTCCTGCCATATTATAACATTTTTTGCAAATTATAAATCCCTTGTCATCTTTTCTCTTCCATTTATTGTTTCATTTCCATTCATTACCCATGTTCAAAGAAAGTAATGACTATTCATATGAAGACGTTTGGTAAAATGTATAGTTTGAATGTTTGGAACAACTCGTAAATAGTGGATTATCTATCATATTATGGTCTTGCTTCCTTTTTTTCCCTCATTCCCTTTCATCATCCCTTTTCATGCTCAATTTCTTGGTATTTTCAGAGCCATTGCTAAATCATTTGAAAGAAAAATAATATTAGATGTTTTAAATATTGTGTCTTGTATATTCAGTAATTGGATTATTGATGCATATATATGAGTTTTTTTAGTCGCAACAATAACCATAGTGGAAATAGAGAAAATGGGGGTCAAAGAGGAAGAGTGCCTAATGTTTTTGGGCAGCAAGGAAGAAATAAAATAATGAGATTCTCAATTCACTTTGATTCCAAATCTGAAGAGTTCAATAAGTTGGTTCAAACCAGTTATTTGAACGTTTTTGAACATCTTGCCTTTCCTCCACCTCAAGCTACTCTTGCTTGTCCCCTACAACCTCACTCGAGCATTGCCAATTTTCACAAGCCTCCTGTTGGGCCCTTAGTTTTGATGGAAAAAAGTTTCACACGTGATATTGTAGATTCATTTTGGTAAACATAAGTTGCACAAGCTGCCGAGGATATGGAAAACAGACTAAAGAAATAAATATAAAGTAGTTGGAAGGACATCAAAACATCAGTTTTGAGGAAAGAAGTTGCAACAATATCAAGAAGAGAGAACTCCAAGGTTCTCAACCAACAAAATTAGGATCAAATTATATATATGACTGATATGATTGTAAAAGGGTTGTTGGGATGGAACTGTTGTTGTTATTGTTTGTATTGCTTGAGTAATTCTTATTATCACTCATGTTGTTAGTGTAGCTGAGTTTTGGAGATCTGGGTAAGAACCAGACTATCAATGTACCGTAGTTTTGTATCAGTCTAGATGTAGAGGAGAAAGAGACTGTAACCTTGTCTCATATTTTATGAGGATAATCCTATGATTACTTTTGTATGGGAATTAAGCCGTGAGAAGAACCTAATATGATAATATAATTGGAGGCCCAAATTTTGAATATATCATGTGTATTTATTCTTCTGGATGTATTGAATGTTTCTCTGTATTATCTTTAGGTCTGATATGCTTAATTGGTTATAGATTCCTTATGAATGGAGACACAACTCTGTTTTCTTTATTATTAGTTAGGAAATGTTTATAACTGCTACAATTTTAATCTATCTTTCACAATACTAATATGAATCTTGATAACTCATAGGTCTGTCTAAGTATTCTCCTTACCCTTCCCTCTCTTTCTTATCTCGGTTGCGATTCGGGTGAGACTTCTTCCCTCCTGGGAAGATGAAAACTCCAATGCTCTAGATTACTTCGATACCTTTTGTTGGTAACTATAAGAGGACCCTGGTCTGAAAAATTTTGCGCCAACAAAATGGTTCCGTTGTTGGGGCCTATGTTTTAAAACGGAACATGTGAGGAGAATGCTTCCATGAATCTATAGCTTTGAGATTTGGAAATGGTGGGAATGAAATTGTTATTCCTTTATATGGAAGTAAGCGAAGTTGTGAGGTAAAAGTGAGAAGGATACAAGAGATTTTTATTCGGAAAGATCGAGTGACGAGTATGAGATATTCTGGGTAAAATTTCTGGAAGAACTATTCCAATGGATAGATTGACTACAAGAAGCTCCAGAATTACAAGAATGCATCAAGAATAAATGTACTTGGGATCACAACACTTCATCAGTTGGATCACCAGATTATGGGAGCAGTTGATTTCTGGGTTAATACAACTCTGGAGGAATACATCATTGAATTTGCAGTCGAGAATCACCAATATTTTTCACGAGAAGAAGAACTTTTCAAGAAAGGTGCACGTGGAAGACTGTTGATGGAAATTACCTTGTGGTTCAAAGAATTCTTGACAGAGGAGGGGATGATAACTATTCCCTCGACTAAGATGGAGGCCTAAATAACTACGCTTTGGGTAGGGTGATTTTGGGGTATGATCATGACTTGAGAAGGGGAAAGGGTTCTTTGACATATGGGGGAAGATCAAGAAATGAAAAAAAGAAACAAGAGAGCCTCAAGGAGAGCTTCCATTGTTGAGAAGTGGTGGTGTGGAAAGGAAAAGAAAGCAGCAAAGAAGTTCAAGGTACTGTGGAAATAAATAGGATCGAAAGGAACATATGAAATAAATAAGGAAGAGTTGAGGAAGGTAAGAATAAAGACTGGCCAGTCTAATATTACGATAGAGAGAAGTCCAGAGAGCAAGGAGTACCCAGATGGGTGGAAGAGAACAAGAGTGTGGAGAAGCAAGGGAACATGAAGCAGGTATGGAACTTGTAGGAGACTAAGAAGATTCAACCCCGATATCAGGAAACATCAGGAATCAGGCAGAAAAGGCTGCTCCAGAGGAAGAAAATGAGATCCCCAAAATCAAAGAAACTTGCCCAGAAGTCAGTGGAACTAGCCCCGAATAACTTGTCCCCCAAGTGTCCTCTATACCCATGGTAAATTCTACACCTCCTACTTATACTATTTCTATTCCATCGCATCCAGTTAGTCAGAATCAGTCTGTAAGTGTAACCACTGGGATCCCCAAGTTTATCGCAACCAGGACCATTAGGTTTTATTCTAATAGGAGCAGTGAGACCCACAATGGCTATAAATATGGGAGGATTGATCGCCCGATACATATAATTATGGGGTAAAGGGGACGAATATGTATATCAACATTGGTTCTTATGTGAATCCATCTGGAGATCAAAAGGGAATCTCGAAGAAAAAAATTTAGTAGAGATTCAAACTACCTTGAGGGGTCATGCTCTCAAATGGTACATGAAGAGTATTGAACCAGGGGTGCGAGGAAAAATATTCACCCTTGGCCAAGTTTGTTTGAAGTTGATCACTGAATTCAAACTACCTCAATCAAAGAAACAATCTCTCTCTGAGTTGCGATAGATTCAACAAAGGGAAGGAGAATATTCCTGGGAGTACAGTCATAAATTAAAAGATGCTATTAGGAGACTAGTGCATCCAATTCACGAAGATCACCAGAGGGAATGGTACACCCAGGGATTACTACCTTTGACACAAATTTCCTTTAATGCAACAATGAATAGCCACCTTAACAGATGCCTTAGAATATTTGATGAAGATCAAATCCATGGAAGGTTATCTAGGGAGTCTGAGGATGACCGTGCCTCTAGTAGATCCAAATTTATCGCAACTCCAGGGACAATATCGATGCTAATGGAAAATATTCAATAATTAGCCACACCAAGACCATGACGACCTCAGGTTTGGTGCATAGGATGCTACACAGAAGGGAATATGGAAAATGAATGTCTATGCATGAGGGGAATGAGACCTCCTCACAATTCGATGGGACCCTCTCCAATACCAACGAGAGGATTTGCATAAGTATCTCCAACTCCACCATTCCATACAACATGGCTATACAATACCTTCCCAGGCACTCAAACATATCAGAAAATTGAGTATTGTGAGATTTTTCGGATACATGGGCATGTTTCGAGACAACGTCCCATTATGCATAAGTAAACTACTACACCCAATAAAATACATTGTGAATTATGCACATCTACGACCCATGCTAAAAATAAATGTAGAGCGCTCAAAACACTTGATGACATATTAGACCAGACAACATTCAGAATAAATGAAACCCCTTAAGGACCTAGAAGAGGCCAGGGAGGTGGGGCTGGAGGTGGATTCATCAGAGGGAGAAATGGAGGCAGAGGGCTGAGCCGATGTTACAACTACAACGAACAAGGTCACTTGGCCAGAGACTTCCCTCACCCAAGACGACCATGGTGGTCTCTCTATAGGAATAATGGTCAGGCAACTGAAGACTGCCCAAAATTGGTCGTGGAATGGGAATATCAGGTTCGTCAACGAGGAGCCAATATCATAAGCTCAGAGTTAAAAATGTGAATCGAGGAAAAATACCTATTATTAACATCATTACTCATCGATGAGCAAAAATTGGGGCAGATGCAGACAATCTTCCCAAGATTCAGAAAGTTGTTCCCAAAGATGACAGGTATGACCCTATGAGACAAAAGTTGTTTTTCAAAAATGAAATATAAATATTAAGAGAATCCCTAATCTAGAAATAATGGAGAATACCCCTAAATTATCCCTTCAATCTAACCTTGCACAAGCCCCTAGCTCACCACCGACACCTAGAAACTTTGGAATTCCAAGGAGACACCCTGAATAGTCTCAAAATGTAATCAATAGTTGGTTTCATTTGTTCTTTGATATCCTAGGGGATGGAAAACTTACATAGAAGTTTCACAACACTTTGTACCTCATACTGGGAAATGAGGGAACCCCAAAATAAATATTAAGGACCAACCTCCCTGAGAAGAATACCCAGAGAATACAAAGAAGAAAGGTGCGAACATGAAAATAATTTAGGTTAGTAGCCCAACTTGATGATTTTGAAATTAAATATGTCATGCTAGATTTGGGATCCGATGTCAACATCCTACCCAAAAAGACCTTTGAAGATTTGGGAAAACCTTAGTTAGTATATTCCCCAATCCATTTGAGAATGGAAAACCAATACTACATTTTCCCAGTAGGAAGGCTGGAAAATGTGGAAATAGATGTTGCAGGAGTTAAGACCACAACCAATTTTGAGGTAATTGAAATCATGGGAGATAATATCCCTACCCTTCTCTACTCGGAATTTATTGGGCATACAAAAAATATGCTATCATTGATCTAAAGAGGGACACCATGACGTTTGAAGCAGACGGGATAAAATTCATTCATTCCTTAGATCTATGTTTAGGGCCTAGATATATTGAACTAATGGACCACAATATGGAATCAGATGCTCTTGACCAATTATACACCATAACAACAAGAACGAAACCAAATTACTTAAATCCCACTACAGATGGATCAATAAGTTGGAGGAGCATACAGTATGCTGACGAATATTTAGAGTTAGCGTTTGACAGTTGGCAACAAGGTTTATATGAATGATTCTCAAGATGATGAACAAATGTCAGGGCAACAAGATGGTACCTCAAAGGTACTCATTTTTCTTGCAAGCATGGAAGATAAAATATCAACGTATCAAAGGATCACCATTCTTGACTTAGCCTTGCAAGATACCCCCGCTAGATGGCGGGCCACCCATAAAGCCTTGATTATAGGTGGGAAGAAGCAAAACAAGACACTCGATGTCGATTCCAAATTAGGTATCAATTGAAAGAATAGATGAATATAGATTTTCAAGATGTACAATTGTTCGATGGATGGTATGACCCTAAAGTGCATATTGAACATTGCTTAAAGAAGTGGATAGTTGCAGAAGTACTCTTGCACAGAGAGATCAAGTCGAGTAGCATGTGATGACCATGTTCATTTTCTTCAGTCTAGTCTGAGCCTTGAAATTGATAAGATGGATTTACCTTACTGTAAAGTTGAGAAAGAATTGGAAAAACCCGATGACTTAGAAGAGATTAGAAACTTAAACATTAAAGAAATGAAAGGCAATAGAGAGATTCAGGATACTATACCTAGTCACACCTATAGCTCCTATAACCATCCACTAAAGTTACAAAAAGTTAATATAGGGAGTTTAGCGCATCCTAAGATAGCTTCTATAGGAGATTAATGAACTATGAATGAAGTACACAACCTGTTACAGGAGTACAAGGATTTGTTTCCAAAAATGTTCTCAGAATTGAAACATATAAAAGGATCCATTGGAGAAATGAAAATCGACTTGTGAAGCACATGACATACCACCTTAATCCTAGAATAAAAGAGAAGGTCAAGAAGGAAGTGGAAAAAATGCTTGTGACAAGACTTATTTTCCCAATTGAAGAAGTAGAGTGGATTAGTGTTGAAATAATGTAACTGCAAAGAGTATTCTAATTATTATTGATGTATTATTTATTAGATCAATCTACTTTTGCGGATTGATCATGTCGGGTATTGTAATTGACCAAATCCCCTTTTGCAAATTGGTCAAACCCTAATTGTAATGGGCTAGATGAAAATTCAGCCCCAGAATATATTAAAGTGGTTATAACCACCTTGAATATATTAAAGTGGTTATAACCACCCATATTGAGAAGTCGACCCTGCCAGTGAAAATACACCTCACTCCAGCGCCTGCCAAATTGTATAAATAAGAGAGGCTAGCACCTCATTTTGACACGCACTCACTTGATGATCAGAGCGCAAGTCTGGAGCTGCAGTTGGAGAAGAAGAGAGAGAGAGAGAGGCACATTCTTGGGAGAGGAATTTCTGTATTTGTTTGAGTTATCTCTTAGCATTGTATTGGCTATCTATATTAAGGAAGTTTTTGCTGGGTTTTCTCCCCCATGAGGGTTTCCCAAGATAAATTATGTGTCTCCTGTGATTGTGTATTTCTTAGTGATCTTATTTATTCTATGGTTATCTAATGAAATAAAAGAAACCTAATAATAGCTTAAACCTTAACATGGTATCAGAGCTAAGTTGAAGAGAGCATCTTTCAAAAGAGAAAGAGAAAAACGTCACTGTTTCCGTACATGCAAATTAGAGTTTTTTATTGAAGAAGAGTTTCAGCCTCAAAACCATCTAGAAAAGTGCGTCCTAACCCAAGGATTTCTTTGGCACCTTCAGTGCACCTTTTCAATGGGTAGATCTCCCGGAAAGTGAAACCCTAGTTTTCACCGGTACTAGAAAACTAGAAAACCAAAAGTACCAGAAGTACCAGAAAACCAGAAGCACCAGTCCATAAATGCTCTAGTCAAGTTTGAGGGGGTAAAATTTGGAGTTTTAGAAATCCGATTGCACCAAATTACTCACCTCAACTCAGCGCATCTATCCCCTGGATCATAATTTCAAAATTTGAAGTTTGAAAAATTAGGGTTTCCTCATAAAACCCTAAGTTGTAGTTGCAGTTGCAGTCTCAGAACCAGTTGCAGTATCAATTGCAGTTGTAGTACTAGTTGAAGTATCATCCGTAGTACCAGTTGCAATCACCCTTGAAGTTTTTAAGGGTTGGTGATCATTTTCGCTACTACCAGATGGTGCCACTACCTGCAAATGCTATCAGAGGTATGTACTCACATATGTTTAAATTTTTAAGTGTTAAAGGGTATTTGCAGGAGAAGGGATCTGTTTACATAGATCCAGAAGGATATCATGATACAACACATTCAAAAGAATAACACAACTCAGGTTTGATTATTATGATATACATCTAGTTCTTATGACAGTGTTGCATGTTGAAGCTATGACCATCATACTAACCTTTGGTCAAAATATTATATGGATTGAAGTAGAGATCATAGAACTTATTCTCTAACCCAAGCTTATGTCAAGATATCATATTTTCCTAGTACAGAAGACAGGTTGAAGAAAACACTTGTCATCTTGAGTGAAGGAGACTTGGAAGAAAAGAAACGCACTCATTCTTGAGAAAAAAACTCCAGGTTCTAGGTTTGAATGATTAAGTTGCTAATATTCAAAACGTTCAAGTGTCAAGAAAACACTATAGTTCTTGGTAGCATGTGAGCATATTGAGATAAATTCTTAATGTATTAATTTTCCTGATACTACTAACATCTCCTCTAGGAGAAACCTCTTGTGTTAGTTCCAGGTTTCCATGGAGGAATGGTTGATCACAACATATAAGAGTGTTGACCTCATTTCGTATTGTATTTCTTACTTTTGATCCTTACTTTAGGCAGGTCACACGTGATAGATTTAAAGGAGCTACTATGATGATTATTCATGCTATTGTTTTATCTACTACTATCAAAAGAGTATTATTATTGCTTGTTGACCTTGTTTTAGGTCACAGGTGATACCTCTGAGGAAGCTATAGTGAAGGTTGTTGAAGGCAACATATTATATGAGACATGAAGAAGACTATGTATATGACCATATACACTCATGTACCAAAGAAGATGAAGAAGAAGCTATCTCTTGAGATTCAGAGTATCTCATATGAAGATTGATTGAAAGGAGCAGAAGGCTCCAAAGATGACTGAACATTAGAACGGGAAGCATAACTCATTTGAAGCCTGACTTTGTCTTTCACATCTAGACTTGGTATTCAACACCAAGTAGACCTTATAAGAGATGATGAAGTCCTTATAGACTCAGAATAAATCGAGAGTAAGACTGATCTCAAAAAGTATCATATGAAGAGTCAACCTCCATGACTGGGAGACAGATGTCATGAGAAGACTAGATCTTAGCTTCAGAAACTTATAGGAGATAGAAATATCCTGGGAAGATTCCCTTGTTTCAGTGACAAATGAGGAAGCCAGTCATAAAGACTAGGATATGGACTCTTCTGTGAGAAGAGAAGTCAGTATTGACTTCCAATATTGATCTATACAGATCAAACATGTCACATATATACAAATCCTAATGTATGTCCAGAGGATTCTCCCAACAAAAGGGAGAAGACTATGATGAGACACTTATTGAAGAAATAGTTCCAGTATTTATGAAGAAAACCAAAACAAACATGATTCATATTTAGTATGAGATGCAGGGGGAGAAATCCCCATATTTAAAATTGAGTGGCAGTTGGTGCAGTACATTAGTTGGGTCATGGAGACATGACTACAATGAAATATAGAGTTACCTCCATGAAATAAGAAGTTCTATATTCAGTATTAGTTATTGAGCCACCCTCAGTTTCAGATAAAGTTGTTGTCATTATAGAAGAAGAGGATTTACTCTCATATTTTAGCATCCACAGTGAGGATGAAGCAATCATTCTTAGCCATAGAGCAGGTGCAGGTGCATAGTCCCAGTTCCAGAAGGAACAATTGCAGAGAGAGTAGAGGACATATTCCCAAATAGTGAGACAGATAAGTGCTTTGTAGAAAGCACATAGAGAGAGCACATGATTGTGTAGATTGAGTTGCAACTGAGAAAGTGTACCAGATTGGTACAATGTAATGAGAAAAATTGATTTGAATATTGAATATAGAAAGACTCATGTCTGCCATTTGAGGAAGGATATGTATGTGTTGAAGCAAGCTCCTAGAGCTTGGTATTGCATAGGATAGATAGTTTTCTGACCAGCTTGGGCTTTACCAAGAGTAAATATGATTGTAACATATACTTCAAGGTTATGAATGGTGAGCCAATGATATTGCTTCTATATGTGGATGACTTATTCTTAACTGGAGAAGAAAAAATCATCAACGAATGTAAGAAGAAGCTCGCTTCAGAATTTGAGATGAAAGAACTTGTCCTAATGCATTATTTATTAGGTCTTGAGGTATGGCAGAGACAAGAGAGAATCTTCCTAAACCAAGGGAAGTATGTAGTGGAAATCCTGAAGAGATTTGATATGTTGGAGTGCAAGTCCATGAATACACCCATGGAAACGAAGCTGAAGCTTCTGGTCGAAAATTCATCAGAATTGATTGATGCCACATTGTATAGATAGATCATTGGATTGTTGATGTATCTAATGAACACTAGACCATATATCTATTTTGACATGAACACTTTGAGACATTTTCTGGTAGAACCCATACATGTTCACCTAGTTGTTGCAAAACATGTGATGAGGTACCTTAAGGGTACATTAGATTATGGTCTCAGTTATGATGGAGATCATAATTTCACACTAAGTGGGTACATTGATTCAAATTGGGTTGGAAGTGTATTTGATAGGAAGAGCACTTCAAGATGTTGTTTCAGTTTGGGATCAACCATGATCTCATGTCAGCATAAGAAGCAATCAAACATTTCTCTCAGTACAACGGAAGCATAATACATTGTTGCATGTTCTTCCAGTTGTGAAGCCATATGGATTTGTAAGTTGTTGACTCATCTATTCAACCTAGAGATGGAAGAAACCACGATCCTATGTGATAACCAGAGCTACATAAATATGACATAGAATCCTATATTTCATGACAAGTCAAAACACATAGAGATTCGACACCATTACATCCGTGACATGGTGCAGAGAGTAGCCATAAAGCTCCAATATGTTAGCATGGATGAACAGGTTGCCGATGTATTGACCAATCCTCTATCTCATGTAATGTTTGAGCACTTTCAAGATAAGATCGGTATAGTCCAAAAGGACCTCCCTCGGTAGGGGGAGTAGTGTTGTGTTGATATGCCAGCCTAGTGCTGTGATTCTAGCTTAATTTCTATGTCGAGATGTCAGCCTAGTGTTGTGCTTCCAGCTTAATTGTTGTGTTGAGATGCCAGCCTAGTGTTGTGATTCTAGATTAATTATTGTGTTGAGATGCCAGCCTAGTGTTGTGCTTCCAACTTAATTGTTGTGTTGAGATGCCAACCAAGTGTTGTGCTTCCAGCTTAATTGTTGTGTTGAGATTCCAACCGAGTGTTGTGCTTCCATCTTAATTGCTCTGTTGAGATGCCAATTGAGTGCTATGCTTCCAACTTAATTGTTGTGTTGAGATGCCATGCGAGTGTTGTGCTTCCATATTAATTGTTGTGTTGAGATGCCAACTGAGTGTTGTTCTTCCAACTTAATTGTTGTGTTAAGATTCCAGCTTAATTATTGATGCCAGCTTAATTGTTGTGTTGTGATTCTAGCTTAATTGTTGTGATGATGTGCCATCTTAATCACTGTGATGCTGACCTCATGCTGATGACATGCCAACCTCATGATGTGATGATGTGTCAACCTCGTGCTGTGATGATGTGCTAGCTTAATTGCTGAAGACTCTCAACCTAGTGCTGATGTTGATGATGCTCCAACCTTCGTGTTGTGATGTTGTTATTGTTGATGATGCTCCAACCTTTGTGTTGTGATATTGTTGCTTTTGATGTTGTAACAGACTTGTGCTGTTATTGATGATGATGATGTATTGGTGTTATACTAATCCATGTTGATGCAGTTTATGATGACGATGCCACTTCAACTTCCTGCTGAATTTGATGATGATGATGCCACTTCAACTTCTTGCTGAAGATGATGATGATGATGATGCCACTTCAACTTCTTGCTGAAGTTGATGATGATGCCACTTCAAATTCTTGCTAAAGATGATGATGATGATGCCACTTCAGATCCTTGCTGAAGATGATTATGATGATGATGATGTCATTTCATCTTTCATGTCGAATATGATGATGTTACTTTAGCCTCACACTGAAGATGATGATGATATTACCTTAACCTCTTGTTGAAGAGGATGATGATGCCATTCTAGCTCTCTGCTGTGAATGATGATATTAACGATGAGAAAAAATTCTGATGATTTATAGATATGACAATCAATTTTCCAAGATGTTGTTGATGATGTTTCCCTCTCTCTCACCTACTGCTATTGTAGAATACCCTTCTTGTTAAGGGGGAGTGTTGAAATAATGTAACTGCAAAGAGTATTGTAATTATTATTGATGTATTATTCATTAGATCAATCCCCTTTTGTGGATTGATCATGTTGGGTATTGTAATTGACCAAATCCCCTTTTGTGGATTGGTCAAACCTTAATTATAATGGGATAAATGAAAATTTGGCCCTAGAATATATTAAAGTGGTTATAACCACCCAGATTGAGAAGTCATCCCTACCAGTGAAAATAAACCTCACTCTAGCACCTGCCAGATTGTATAAATAAGAGAGGCTAGCACCTCATTTGGACACACACTCACTTGATGATAAAAGTGCAAGTTTGGAGCTGCAGTTGGAGAAGAAGAGAGAGAGAGAGAGAGAGAGGTGCATTCTTAGGAGAGGAATTTATGTATTTGTTTGAGTTATCTCTTGGAATTGTATTGGCTATCTATAATGAGGAAGTTTTTGTTGGGTTTTCTCCCCCATGAGGGTTTCCCATGATACATGATGTGTCTCTTGTGATTGTGTATTTCTCAGTGATCCTATTTATTCTATGGTTATCTAATGAAATAAAATAAACCTAATAATAGCTTAAAAATTAACAATTAGTCCCATAGTTATCCAGAGAAAGAAAGATACAAAAGACATTTTGGGTCTATGTGGAAAACAAAAGTGTGAATTAAGTATGTGTGCATGATCCGTTTCCGACACCTTTCAGTGACGAAGTGTTAGATCAGGTTGCGGGAAAATAATCGTATTCATTTACAGATAGATTCTCAGGGTATCGTCAAGTTAGAATCATAGAGGAAGACAAGAAGAATACCACATTCATAACATAATGGGGATCATTCACATATAATGTAATTCCCTTTGGCTTAAAGAATGCCATTGTAGTCTTCTCTAGGATCATAATAACAACATTTCAAGAGTTCATCCACAAGTTTGTAGAATTCTACATGGATGATTGGAAGATATACAACCTGTTAAAATACCATGTAGGGATACTCCGATTAGTGTTTGATAGATTTCTTGAATTGCAGATATCTCTGAATATAAGGAAGTGCATTTTCTGTGTACCACATGGAAATATTCTAGGCTATATTGTATGCAGAGAAGGAGTCTTGTTAGACCCAGCTAAAGTTGCGGTCATTCTGAACATGTCGTCACCTTCAAGTGCTAAACTATTGCACTCTACACTGGGACATACAAGATATTACCGTAGGTTCATCAGAAGATATGCAACTATCACCGCACCTCTAGAAAAATTGCTGAAGAAGTTTGAACTATTCCGGTGGACACCAGAGTGTGACAAAGCATTCAACATTCTCAAAGAAAAACTAAGTACTGCACCTATATTGATATTTCCCAATTGGGAAATTGAACTCCATTTACATGTGGATGCATCAGGCATTACCCTGGGAGACATTCTAGCGCAACCATGGGAAGGAAATATGGACCACCCTATCTATTTTTCTAGCAGAAAACTTTCGCAAGTTGAACGCAAATACACAAACACTTAAAGAGAAGGTCTAGCTATGATTTATGCATTACCAAAGTTTAGACACTACTTGTTAGGCTCTCATTTAAATTTTTTTACTGATCATTCGACATTGAAGTAACTAGTCAATAAACTAGTACTTGAAGGAGGGATTTGCAGGTGGCTACTGCTATTTCAAGAGTTTTTATTTGAAGTAATTGTCAAACCAGGAAGATGCAATGTGGGTCCAGATCACCTTTCCAGGTTGGAATCAGGGGAAAGTGGTGGAGCAATTGATGATCAACTCCTAGATGTGGACCTATTCTTAATTGATACCATCCCAAAGTATCTTGAAGACATTGTTGTCTTCCTCAGTACAAAGACCTGCCCAAAAACTTACTCTACAACCTAAAAACGACATATGGTGGTTCGCGTAATAGACTATCAACTGATTGTGAGACAACTTTACGAATTGGAACTAGACAACATCCTTAGGAGATGTGTCTTGAACCATGAAAGGCAAGATATCCTATGGTAATTCCACAATGGAGTTGCGAGAGGACATGTTGGAGGTAAAGCTACTGCACATAAGGTACTTCAAGTAGGATTATGGTGGGATACATTATTTAAATATGCTAAGGAGTATGATAGATCTTGCGACATCTGCCAAAGAGTAGGAAGGACATCATGAAGAGATGAATTACCTCTTCATCCAGTTAGGGCACTTCATGCATTTGAAAAGTGGAATATTGATTTTATTGGACCGATCAAACCCCCGACTAAGCACTCAAAGGCCCGATACATCATTAACACAACTGATTACCTCACAAGATGGGCTGAAGCAGAGGAAATTCAAGACTGTTCGACAGATACAGCTTCTAGATTTATCTTCAAGAATGTCATCACTCAGTTTGGATGTCCTAGAAGTTTGACCAGTGATCAAGGTAGTCACTTTATCAGTAATACAATCACAAAATTGACAACAAAATTCCTTATACAACACCATAAGAGGAGTCCCTACCATCCACAAGCTAATGGTATGGTGGAGGCATTCAATAAAATTCTAGAAAGAGGATTGAAAAAATTATGTTGCGTAAACATGGAAGATTGGGATGATAGAGTTCTAGCAGTATTGTGGGCTTACAGGACTACCCTGAAGAAGCTACATATGTATACTCCATTTCAGTTTGTTTATGGGAAAGAATCTATTGTACTTATAGAGTTTATTACCCATAGTCTCTATATAACACATTATACACACATGACATATGGTGAATCAGTTTCACAGAGGATTGAAGACTTGAAAGAACTTGAGGAAGCAAGATTTCTAGCAGATTTTCACCAGACAATTGAGAAAGCTAGACAAAAAGCATGGAATGAAAAGCACATTAAGGATAAAATATTTTCACAAGGGGATAAGGTATTACTCTATGACAGTTGATGTCAAAATCATCCAAGCAAGTTGCACATACATTAGTTGGGTCCATTCATAGTTGCAGAAATTCGACACTCTGGTGCAGTCAAGCTTGTCGAACTGGATGGTATCCTTTGACCAGGATGGGTGAATGGATCCCGCCTAAAACCTCATATTTCTCATGATTGAGCCAAAGGAATATTTCTCCAGTCCAAGGGAGAATGTACAGTAGTTATATTCTAATTTATTGTAATTTCTCTAATCAGTAGTTAGATTTTAACGTCAAAGTGTGCATTGTTGTGCCACAACATATATATTTTTCTCTGTCTAAGCATTGATTTCATGCAGAATTGCTTACTCAGCCACAAAGGATATGGAGAGCCACCATTACATTAAATGAAGTCATTAAATATGATGGGGACCCCCATTGTGGTTGGAACGGGGGCGAATCCAAACTAGATCACAACCCATGTGCCACATGCATCCTGTCTAGTCATACACTTTATGGTAGCTACAATAACCCATCAGACCTTTCCATTAAGACATAAAGGCATGATCCGCATAGATGCCATCGACATCCCCACTGGGATCCTCAATCATTAAAATTTTAATCCCTTAGGTCGACCATGTCGATGCCATCTCTTTCATTAAAGGCCAGGATCACCATATAGATCTTACCCCGTTATCAGTCCCATTAGACACCTCATATTGAGATTTCATTTATGGTTTAATAATGAGTGTCCTTAGGAGTAATTACTCAAGAGAAAGGAATAAATTTTACATATGACTACTTGTTATTCACGTTCGCAATGTGGAAATGGAATTCACCCTCAGGAATAAAATTATCATCAGAAGATAAGGGTCGCCTAGCCAAGATGTTCAAGCCATGGCACTCAAGGTTGGACTCTGAGAATATGGAGTTCAATACTGCAACGTTCCTGAAGTGGTACAACCAACTTATCGACACAACTCAATGGCTGCACATACCACATGAACTATTGAATATCAATATCCATAACACCACATTCCGGATAATTCGACACTACACGTTTGTTTGGTTGAGACATGTGAAGCCAGAGGACTTCCACATGAGGCCGTTACCATTCTATCTAGAGAAGTAAGCCTTCAACAAGGAATTCATGTCATGGAAAAATGTTAAGCACAACCCATGCAAGTATGGTATTCATTACCTCTTGCCACCATATCTCCTAAAGAAAAGAGGGCAGGAAGGAGTAGGGCCAAGTTACGATCCAACAAAAAAGAAGCAAAAGGTCCAAATGCCATCATAATAATAATAATAAGAGGATTAGGAACCTCTAGAGGGAAAGAGGAGGACACTTCCTATGTTTTCGCATCTTCTAGAACAAGCTGTGTTGTTAGGTAAGGATGTGAATAAAATCCTTGCCACTGCATTCATAGGATATGTATCGATAATGAAACCTCGAACATGGGTTTCCTCGACTAAAGTGATGAACCCATAGTCGATATCCTCGGATCTACCTCGTACCATAGGTGCCACTTGTTCTTCCTAGACTATGATTAACATCATAGATGATCTTGAGAAAGACACCATTTCCTACACAATCATCATCATTGAGAAAGCTCCATCACCACCACAGGCCCCATCGCCACCGAAAGACATCACTGTTCCATCCCAACCCACTTTTCCTGAGCCCATGCAATAAGATCTCCCCAACCCTTCTGAGAAGTAGGAGAACCTGCTATCTTGACCACCGAAGCCTTGAGCCAGCCATCCGCTCTTTCGGTACCCATTCCAGGCACTCTGCCCTCAACAAAGAGTCAACAACCTGAAATTACACCACTTGCTCCAATACCACAAGTTCCAGGCACCCAAATTCCTCTCTTAACAGTTAATGTTGAGATTCCCATCATCAGGAGCGAGACTCCAGAAGTTTCATTACAGATAGAGGAAGGAGAACAACCAATTCATAAATAACCCCAAACGACATCAGTGCAGAGTGCATCATCCCTGAAAGAACAACTAGAGACAATACTCCAGAACCCACAATAATGCACCGAACTATTACAATTGTTCTTAGAAAAGACATAGGTTCTCCCTCTAATTCCAACAACCCTAAAGACTATACTTGCACATCAACTGCAAGGTCCATCTCAGGGGAAGAAGAGGTGGAGACACCCTCCAAACATTCGATGGATAGTGGAATGCCACTACAAGTCCAATTACCCCTGGATGTTACTCCTTCATCTGGAAATCTTGTTCAGTTGACGACAACACAACTGGTAGGAATAATCAGAGCTTCGATTGAGAAATTGGACCAGAGGATCCAATAAGCAGAATGAGAAGCCAATTTCTAGAAACAAGAAGGACTCCTCACACAAGCACGACGAACGCAGGAGGAATATTCAAATATTCATGCAGAACAAAAGGTAGAAAAGGTAAAGGAAAAAATCACAGAGGCCTGGACAACGATCAGAAAGACAATGCCTCAGCTGCCCGAATCTAGCACAACAAGTGATCCTGTGGAGTAGATTGAATTACTTTAGGTATCCTGGTCAGAGTTGGTAGAAAGAGTAGAAAATATCAAATTACACTTGCAGGACAATAAGCGAGAAGATGAACTGAAACCCAAGAAGATACAAGAGAAAATGGAGAAAGTCGTTTTGGAAGGAAACAACACAAGAGAAACCTTGCATAGAAGGACTACAAAATGCACAAAAATCTTCAGAGAGGTTAGCAATTGGATGGGAATCATTTCAAGGTGAAACCAAACATTGGAGGACTTTCATGTGAAGATACAATCGCTCATTGAAGAAGTAGCCAACACCCTAGATCCGTTGGAACACCAACATAAATTTGACAAGATGCAACAGGCGGATAATGATCTCAATGCATTATATGAATCTCAAACTATGGCTAAGAAATAACTACAAGAGTTTCGACTGGTAGTCCAGAAAACTTATCTACAAATGCATCAAGTGGACACCATAACTATTCAGAATGGAACTCTCTAGTTACATCCAAGCCAAAAGGATGCATCACTGACACCACCCAACAGTTTGTTATTGAAGCTTCACAACTTGCTAGAAAGTGGCATGACAAAGTAGACAACTTCCAAGATGTCAAGAAAAGATCCCTCGAACTAGTACCCGAGTTGGGCCCTTCATTTGAATAAGATAAAGAAGAAACAATCCAAGATAGAAATGGAAGAAACCTGAAACCAAAAGGAAAGGAAGATCAACAAGCCAACCCAAAGACCACGGAAGAGTTGAATATTTGACTCGAGACAAGTCAAGGATTGTGGCCAGAGCTTGTTGGGCCCTTTGTTTTGATGGATAGAAGTTGTGCATGTTATATTGCAGCTTCATTTTGGTAAACAGAAGTTGCACAAGCTGCTAAGGACAATAGACTAAATAAAGAAACATAAAGTGGTTGGAAGGACAACACAACATCAATTTTGAGGAAAGAAGTTGCAACAATATCAAGAAGAAGAGACAACTCTTGGGTTCTCAACCAACAAACTTAGGATCAGATTATATATATGAGACTAAGATGATTGTAAAAGGGTTGTTGGGTTGGGACTGTTGTTGTTATTGTTGGTATTGCTTGATTCATTCTTATTATTAGTCATGTTGTTAGTGTAGCTGAGTTTTAGAGATCTAGGTAAGAACTAGACTATCAATGTACCATAGTTTTGTATCAGTCTAGATGTAGAGGAGAAATAGACTGTAACCTTGTCTCATATTTGATGAGGAGCATCCTCTGATTACTTGTGTATGGGAATCAATATTTTAGAAGAAACTAATATGATAATATAATTGGAGGCCCAAATTTTGAATATATCCTATGTATTTATTCTTCTGTATGTATTGAATGTTTCTCTGTGTTATCTTTATGTCTGATATGCTTAATTTGTTATAGCTTCTTTATGAATGGTGGCAGAACTTTGTTTTCTTTATTCTTAGTTGGGAAATGTTCAAAACTTATACATGTTTAATCTATCTTGAACAAGACTAATATGAATCTTGATAACTCAGAGGTCTGTCTAAGTATTCTCCTTACCCTTCCCTCTCTTTCTTGTCTCGATTGTGCTTCAGGTGAGACTTCTTCCCTCCTGGGAAGATGAAAATTCCAACTCTATAGACTACTTCAGTACCTTTTGTTGGTAACTGTAAGAGGACCCTGGTCTGAACACTTTTGCGCCAACACCTCCTATGTAACCATCCAATGATGGCTGGGAGAACATTGTTGAAAAGACTCCTTTGGGCATAGTCCATTGTTCTAATGTTCCTTTTCCACCACCTCCTCCTATGCACTCCATGCCTCATATTTATTTTGTAGCTTCTATGGCTCATTCTGTCCAATTTCTCAAAAACTACAAATCACTTCCACTTGAACCTCAACTAGATAAAGGTAAAAAACCTGCAAATTCCCCAAGCTCCAACTCATTTGAGGAATCATCAATATAGTCAAAACAACCCCTAGTCTAGCCTGAAAGTAACGAAATAAAAATTACTTTCAATGAAATGCACCCTAAAATATCAAAAGTGGAAGAAAAGAAGTCTATTGATCCATACTTAACTAAGCACAGGGTCATTCTTTCAGAGGGAAATATACAAAGGGAGGAAACTTAAAAAAAAACACTATTTATGATTTATTTAAGTTTATATGATGACATTTATTCCTTGATGATGCGTATTTTTTAGGACAACAGACACATGATATTATTTTGACAACTTTTAATATCATGCGATTATGATATTTTTTGGGAGGTACAAGTGTTTGATGACATGACATGTTCATATTGGTTTCTTTTTGATATATATTCTGATGCTGATATGTGCATGATATTTGACTAAATTTTGGAGTTACAAGGCAAATGTTGAAAATAAAGTAATACAAGACTTAGAGGGACCCCACCTATTAATTATTAATTATTATTTACCCTTATTTTAAAATAAAGTTGTCCTCTCCTAAATAAAGTTATTTAACTTTATAACAAAAGGTATTTGAACCACTTAAACTAATTTTTGAAGACAAAAGGAGGAGAGCAAGAGAAAAAAAGGATATGAGAAACTTGAGAGATACACTTTTGATAAGGTTTTCTCTTGCCTCAAGTGAGAATATATGTTCATTCATTCATTTATGAGTTTCTTTATAACTAAGTTATCTTGTTGATAACAAAGTTATTCTGAAGGTGGAAAATAAATGACTGAGAAGCATTGATTATTGACATGCTCCAAAGGTCATTCATTTGTCTTGAAAGTATGTTTAGTCTTAATTAGAAGTTCTGAATTTAGTTTGAATGTTGATTAATGCTAGTTTTTGAAGAGTCAAGACTATGATGCACTTGTAGCTTAGATTGATCCAGTTCAATTTTCGGTCTTAGTATTCTTATTTTGAGATACCAATTGTCTATGTATGAGTTAAATTACATCTTAGACTTCTAAGTCTATTTCTGATCCAAATCCTCTCAGGGGTTTGTAAATAAAAACTTGGTTGTAATGCATAATGATATCAATAAAATCATTTGTTGATTTCTTCTCATTCACGAGATTTGTTGTGCATTGAATTTTCATATTTATGTTATCTTGCATTACTTATTGAAATGTTTATAAATTACATTTGCAAGAAGTTTTTCTATTTTAAAACTTATTTTACATAAATCATGTATATTTTATAATATCATAATATCCAAGAACATATTTCTTGAGATATCATTGGTATTTTTGACAGGATATAATCCGAGGGTGATAATCCCACCTATCTCACCTAGCCTAGTGAGATTCGAAAATGATTGAGTGAGGATTTTTTCACAACTCCCATCAATAGGAGCCTTTGAGAATATTGGCATAACCTTTAGGATTTTCTTCATTTTCCTTTTTTGATGGCTTTGTGACCTTAGTGATTGTATCTCCCTCGGGGGTCTTTTGTTTTTCATCATAGCCAAGACCTGTCTTGATGAATGGTGACTTTTGGAAACTGAGAATATTATCTAATATTTTAGTATTATTTCCAAACTTCAAGATTCTATTCAGCCGATCAATTATTTTCTCTAGATCCTTTCTTAAGGAAACTATTTTAGCTTCTACATTCTCACATTTTTCTTTCTTTTCTTTCAAATGGCTTCTCACCAGTTATTTTGTCCTTTTTGCCTCTTCTAGTTGTGTCTTTAGAATGATACCTATTTTTTCTATTTCATCAAGATCATGATCCTTCTTTCAATATTTATGCAATTGTTTTTGTTTTTTTTTATTCTTTCCCTTGAGTTTGTCTATTTATTCTAAGGCACTAAGTTGTTCTGCTTCCAGATTCACTTCCCCATCAATGTCTTCTTCTTCTGAATCTATTTTTTCTTTCCAATTGTCTTCATTTTATTTATCATTAGACTTTTAATCCATGGCTATGAAGAGGAATTATTCTTTTTCAATATTTGAAACATATCCATCACTTTCTTGAGACGAGCTACTATCCTATCTAGAGTAAAAAGTCTTCTTCTTAGTATATTTTCCTCTTTTGTGTCTATGAGGTTCACTTTTATTGCTATGTTATTTTTTATCATTACCGTCCTCATCATCACTATATTCCCTTTTTTCGTATCATGGACATTTAGCAACAAAACGTCCTACTCTACCACAATTAAAACATTTGAAGGGTAGTTTACCTTTGTATTTTCCAGATCCTCTTTTTAGATTTCTCACAAATTGTGTTTCTTCTGTATTTGATTAATGGCTGGAACAATAAAAATTTTTATGTCCTTTTGTCTTCTTTGATGCTTTGAAATCTGATTCCTTCTGACTTTTCTTTTTCTATCCTTATCTCATATGTAGTGATAATCCCATGCAACTCATCCATCATTAGTTTCTCTAGATCCTTCATTTATTCAATGGCATAAAACTTGGCATAAAATATTAAGGGAATATACCTTAGAAAAATTTCCATAATCATTGGTTCTTCAACCTTCTCACTAAGTCCTCTGATGGTGTTAACAATCTCATCCACTCGAAGGAAATAGTCTACAACATTTTCTTTGTCTTTCATTTTCAAACTCCTGAGCTTTCTTCTATGAGTTTGGAGATTTTCCTTCTTCACCTTGTCATTTACTTCATAGATGTTTTGAAGTTTGTCCGAAATATATTTTACCGATTCACAATGCATCACCTTGACAAATTATGATTCCGATAGACCACACAAGATATCATTCATAGCTTTTACATTATGTTCACTAGCCTTCTTCTCGGTATTACCTGTTGATGGATCTTTTGGGGATGTATACCTAATCATGATTGATTGTAAAATATCAAACCCAAGAGCCATTATATAATTCTTCATCCTTATACTCCAAAATACACATTTTTTTCCGTCAAACAATGGATCCCTATTTGTGGAGAAACCTTTTTGACTAGTCATGTGTGCTCCCTAGATCTACCTTCCAACGGTTAGACTGTTTATGAAGAAATTTTCTTTGATACAAATTGTTGAACTTATGCTTATACTTAGAGGCGGGGGGTGAATCTATATAAGATACCTTTTACTTTATTTAACCATTCATCAATCATTCATTAGCACATATAAACTCAAATAATAATTCACATAATTTAACGTGGAAACCCTTGTGGGAGAAAACCACAAAACATATATTTATAAATGTCTATAGGAAACGACCTACTGTTAGAAGCCTTGTAGGCACCGACCTAATAGAGACACCAATATAATTAGATGAGCACCAAATCAACAAGATATTGTGATGGCACCAACCCTCTAGAGACACTAATCTCCTTAGCTGAGAACCAACTTAGTAAGATATGTATAAGCACCAACCTAAGATCTTCATACATAGAATACTTATGAATTCATATTCACGCTTCATACTTCATGTATTTCATAGTTTCATCATACCCTTAAATTTCATGCTCCAACACCTTTCTTTACTTCATGCCCTGAAAATAGATTCAAACCCTAGTCAAATTTATCCTTCATTCCCTAGCGAACCTCATAGAATAATTCCCAGAATATATCCCAGACTGCAACTTCACAACCTCAAAACAACTCACTTTACAACATTATAGACCTTATTCCTTCATAGAGTACCCTTAAAACTCCAAGAAAAATCCTCTTGCACACCTTTAGACCCAAAGAATATTCTCCAACTTATCTTGCGCACCTCAAACTTGATCTTCTTTCTTGGATGCTCTTCAAATGTGCACATATATCCTGTATTTATAATGTTTCTGTGCTCAATTTTAGGGTCGACCTGAACTTTTTGGTTGGGTTGTCTGACATGAAAATTCATATATCCTCATTCCTAAGGAGTTAGAGGGAGTGCCATATAATTTTGGAAAGGTATCAAAATAATATTTCCAACCATATAACCTATGCATGCATTTGATCTAGGTATTTAGAGTAAAAATTCCTTTAAATATAAGGTATCCAAACTGAGCATCAAAAATCAAAAAACAATATTTCCAACAATTTCCATATTGCAATCTTTATCTTGGACATATGTCATCTCCCCTTGTATTTGAAATCAATTGAATAATATTTCCAACACACATTTCTATCCATATACAAAATATATGGGTGAAGGTGGAAAATATCCAAAGCAAGTTTCAAAAGGCGTCTTACCAGTAGAAGTGTGGACTAATTTGTTATAAGAGTGTTGTATATAGATTAGATTTTCATCCTATATATTTAGATGCTTTTGATTGTAACACTTCAAAAGTTGCACCAAAGTTATATTGAATACTTCTTTGTTCCCATATGTCTATGAATGGAATGTTGTAGACCTCTGGAGCTTAACGTACATCTTCTCCCACAATATAGTTCATAAGGTACTGAGAAATATGGTGTCCCTGTCCGAGATGATGATCCTTGGTATCCCAAAGTGCACCCAGACTTGTTCAAATAACACATTTGTTGCTTCTTGTCCATTGATGGTATTTTTATAAGGCATGAGAATGCACATTTTGTAGAACTAGTCAACTACCACAAATAAATATTCATAACCCTTCCTGGTTGTTGGTAAACCTTCCATGAAATCCATGGAAATACTTTCCCAAGGTCGAGTGGGTACATGTAAGGGATGGTATAGACCTTGCTTCCTAGTAATGGGCTTGTTGGTACAACAAAAGATACATCCTCTAATATACCATGCTACATCTTCCTGCATTCTGGGCCAATACACATACCTTTGTAAGTTGAAAATTGTCTTCCCAACACCAAAATGTCCTGTAACCTTGGAAGTGTGAGCCTTTTTGATAAGATATAGTCATTAACCTTTAGTGACATAGAGATTGTAAATATTGTATAATAAACTATTTTGGAAATAAAAGTCAACCTTTTCGTCACCTTATTCTATATGAATTTGACCTTGTAGCTACCAAAACGCTTCCTTGAAGTCCTCATCTTCTATGTATGCCTCTCTGTATGCATCATGGGTAAAATGATGCATGTGAATTAGAGTTCCCAAAGCTGTAATATTGGATTCCGGTGGTCTCAAAAACATGTTTGTCAACATGTTTGTGCTTCCCTTCTTATACTTGATGACTAGATGAAATTTCTATAAACACCCCATGTAATTGTAATGCCTAGTCTGATGTAGCTTACTCTAGGCTTGCAAATACTATAGTGGATGGTGATTTTTGTGGATTATGGTCTCCTTTGCCATAAGATAGTGCTTCCACTTATTGAAAACTTGAACCGGGGCATATAGTTCATTTTCATAGGTAGGGTAGTTGAGAACTACCCCATGAATGTTTTTAGAATGATAGCATACATGCCTTCCTCCTTGCATTAAAAATACTCCCATGGAATACCCACTTGCATCTGTCTCCACTTCGAAAGGGATTTTTCAAGTTTGGTAGAATGAGAACTAGTTCTTGATTGATCTTTATTTTATTCTCATCAAAGGCCTTCTACTAATTCTCTCCCCACTAGAAATTCTTACCACTGGCTATTATGGTGTGGAGTGGTGAAACTACAACTGAAAATGAAGCTATGAAATTACATAGGTATTATGCTACCCAAACAAAACTCCTAACTTCAATGAAATTTGTAGGAGCTGTTCATTTCATGATGGCCTCCATATTTGTAGGATCTATCTTGATCTCCCCTCCATTGATCATATACCCCAAATACACCAAATATTACTGAGAAAAATCACATTTCTTGAGGTTAGCCAACAACTAGTGCTTATTCAGAGTCTCTAACACCTACATGAGATATGAGATGTGCTCCTCCTAGGTAGCACTATAAACCAATATATCATCTAGATATAATATAAGAAATGAATCTAGAGATGGATGTAAAAAATCATTCATCAGTCTCATAAATGTAGCTACTGCATTACATAAACCAAATGGAATGACCAACCATTCATACAAACCTTTCATTATATTGAAGGAAGTATTACAGGTGTTTTCTTCCTTGACGTGTACCTACTGGTATCCCAATATGAGACCCAAATTGGTGGAATATTTTATGTGCTGCAACTGATCTAACATATCATCGATTCTGGGTAGAGGGTACTGATTTTTGAGTGTGATATTTTTCAATGATTTGTAGTCAATACACATTCACCAAGTCCCATCCTTCTTTGGTACAATTGTGATAGGTGACCCACAAGGTGAGGTGCTTGGTCGAATCAGACACTGCTCCAACAACTACTGCAACTGATTATTTACTTAATTTTCTTCCAGAAAAAACTGTCTATACAGACCAATATTCAGTAAGGGGGAGTCTCACAATAATTTGATTTTGTGCTCCACTTCTCTCTCTTAGGTGGTAGCCCTTTAGGATCCTAGAAACACTCCCCTATATGCCTTTAACAACTCCAATTCATGTTTCGTTTCCTTAGTACACCTTGTCAGGGATGTATTTACTTTTAATGACTCTTCACCAGATTGATTTTCCCTTACGAGAAGTAAAACATATTTCTTACTAGAACTGATCAATGTCTTGCCTTGATTGGCACTTACTGGTGAAATTTTTTATTTTCCTTTGTACACGTTGATGATGAAGGATTTCCTATCCTTGATCAGGTGGTATTGGTTGTCTACCTACATGAAGATAACATCTCTCATATACATGTAGGGGATTCTAAACACTATTATGTATACATATAGTGGTACTACGTCCATTTCTACTTCATCTATAAAATCAACACTTACAACAAATTTAATCTTGCACTGCTTTGTTGCCTTGATCTATGCATCCTTGTTTACCCAACCCAATGGATAAGGGATAGGATGATCATGAACCTCCAATCCAATCTTGTTGACCAAATCCACTGCTATGAGATTATCCAGTGAACTAAGGTCGAATAGAGCATCTATCTTGGTCTTATTGACCTGAACCTTGATGTGAAAGAGCTTGGTCATCTCCTTGTCTTCTTGGTGGTGAAGGCTACTCAGATTCACCTATTTTTACACATATTTGTAGATAATATTTTCATCAACATCAGAGCTACTTTCAAATTGATTGCTCGAATATGTGGCTAGAAGGTTCTTTTTCTTTCCATCCTTCTTACAGTTCTTCAGGTTCAACTCTAGATGTAGTTTCTAACACTTTTCCTCAATGTGGAAATCAATGTTGCAATGATTGAAATGGTTGTTGGGATGTTTTCATTTATATGTAGTGGCTAGTATATTTTTATATTCCCCACATTTCCACTTCTTCCTCCCCTAATAGGAATCTTCCTAGTGGTCTTTCTACTTAGAACCACTTGGATGCCCTTTCTTGTGGCTTATGTTTTCTAGATACTATTCTTGTACACATGCCTCATCCACTTTACTTGGCTTTAAAAGCATCACCTACTTTTGTAGATGATTGTGTAAACCCCCCAGATACTTGAGGCGAACATTTGGGTTCTTGGGAGAGATACCCAACATGATGGACATATTTATGAACTCAATGACATACTCCTATACACTCTTCCCCTGCCTTTTCCTGAAGTAGTTCCACTGGTGATCCGGATTTATTTTCGGCACAAAATGAGAGCGGAGATCTAATAAAGAAATGCACAAAGATATCACAAATATTCAATAATATAACATAAATGTATCAAATATGCAACCATAAACACATATATACAATAATACATGATTTCTATTAATGAAATAAATGTACAGAGACTATAAAAATACAGAGCGAAAGACTCACTAGAATGGTGGCAACTTATCTGTGAGAAGAGATGCGACGGCTACTCACATTCGCAAGAAGATGATTACAATGAGGCTCTGAAGGCCTTTTTACAATAAACAGGAATGCAAAAAACCCTAGACATCCAAAAACCTAACCCTAGGAGATGAAACACCAAAATTCATGTGGGCCCTGTTTGGGTAAGTTAGTACATCAAGTTCCCGGGGTCGTAACTTTTTCATACCATCTATGTTTTAGGCATGTGATAGCCCGTTGGAAAGGTATCATAGAGGAGATTAATTTTGGGGAATTAATCATGGCTTTAGATATCATTGAGAATCTTGATATCGAAAAAACTTCATTTAGGCCCTCAAAATGGCCCCGAAAGTTAAAACTGCTAAAAATAGTAAATTGCCAAAATTGCCAGAAAATTGTTTTGAGCCAGTTGGAAAAGGTGGGTGGCCACCAATATCCACCTGGATCAATTGGATCCATTGTTCCTCTACATAATCTATAGGGTATAATTGGGACTTGATGATGGTTTTGAAATCCCCCCCCCCTAGTTACTAGAGGATCACCCTCCATCCTAAGTGTTTTCGTATGGATTTCTCACTAGGTTAAACCATGACCCTCTAACTTCAATCTAGAAAATGAAATATTTTTCTCTTCATCTATATGTTGAATGCTAAATTAAACTTCTAGTTGCTACAACCAATGATTCAATTTTAATACATCTATCTCATCTTGGTATGGATTTAAGTCCAATTTAACTTCCATCTTGAATAGGGTTTGTGAAGGATTGATGACACTTGAACTCGACTGCTCTTTCTCGGGTTATTTCCACGACTCCTTTCCTAGGTATTCATGAGCTCTTGATTTCCCCTATGATATGATATTTGAGTTAGGGCCTCCATCATCTCTGAATATTCTGAGCTTGTTTGCTAGAGCTTCCATGAGGAGGTTCATATTTTGAATGATATCGACAACCTGTCCTTCCAACCTCTCAAGTCTCTCTTCTGTTGGATCTTGAGGGTTGTTATGAATATACTTATGTTCCATGTCCATAGTTTCTACGAGTTCTCTTAAAGCTAATTCCTGGATCCTGAAACTTCCCACAAATACCCAAAATAAAACCCACTCTGATACCAATATGATATGTAAACTTCCATGGATATTCCGTTGGGAATGTTCTTCACAACATCTGCTAAATAAAACTGAAATCTACACTATGAAGGTTAAATTCATTTAGATTCCAGAATCTTTAGTTACTAATTTTTTGCTTATGCATGAAATAGATAAAATGAGGAAAATGGAGAACAATAAAATACAATCTCACACACTCCACAAAATAATACAAATATTTTCTCTGGGAAATACTTACATGAGACAACCCAGCTAGAAGGTGAGGCTTCTCTACTCTCTTTTCTCTAGTATGGAAATAATGCGAGTACAAAGGAGAAGACACTCTCTATGGACTTACCTAAGACTTGTGGTTGGTTAGGCCACTACATAAAATTAACCCCGTCTATTATGCTCTCTAATTTCCACTCCCAGTTATTCTACTCTGCTATTGAATAAAATACGATAACATATAATGGAACCCCTTCTCCTCCTAGTGGCCCAATATTTAACATAGCCCGATGGTCATTTAGGGTTAGGGTATTGAATTCCTCAACCCTCAATTAGTGATTAGGTTTGGAACTTATATATTGTTCTAGAAAATCCACTACGTGGATATCCCCACACATTTTAGTAATGGCGGCTGACATGGAATCCACTCACACCATGGTCATCAATATAGTAGATCAACTCGCAAGAGGCATAACGTTCGCATACAAAATCCTATTGAGGTGATTCTTCCACCATTGAGAAGCTCTTAGTGTGTAGAATATAGAATAATTATCTATATTAAGGTTTGAACCATAAAAAAATGTCATTTAATACATCTACAATATGATTCCTCCATTTTTTCTGCCCAAAAATGATTGAGATAGATGATAAGTAATATAATGATCCAATCTAGATCATGATGATTTACAAGGATGTAAGTGCTAGGTGAGTTTTTTTTGTCTCATTATATGTGCTTAGGAAATTGTAATAGACTTGGAGTTCATTGGGTTTTAGATATCTATAATCATCCCCTATCCTCCTCCATCAATCTATAAAAGGAAGACATTCCAAGGGCAGAAGAATTCACAATAGACTTATGTTGTAGAGTTTTATAGTAGTTTCAAAAAGCCTTCAACCTTTAAATTTGAGTTTTCCTTGCCTATGAGGGTCAAGTAGGAGTTGGAGCAAGGAACTAAGAGAGGCCTTAATTAAGACTCAAGGTAAACCTTAGCTGATGTACTATTATTGACTTATCAATATATATCTGCATGGTTTTCCCCTTCCATCTTAGTGTATTCAATTATGCATAGTGGTAACTGGTAGATCTATTATTTCCTTGTGTGTATTAGGTTATATGTAAGGTAGCTTTGACATTCTTATTGCTTGAAGAGGATTGAGATTGGTATTTGTTGTTGTATTGTGTATAGGAAGAAAATTGCAGGAGTTGGAGCTAAATTATATAGGAATACACAAGGACATCAAATGGGAATCATGTTTGACCCAACCTACCTCTTTCTCATAGAATAATTAGGATCAAATCTAGTATATCTAGTGGAATACCTTGTTTTTGTCTTTCCTATAGTCTATATTGGATCACAAGTAGGTTCGAGGGAGTGCTCACTTGTCCACAGGTGGGGTTTCTCCATAACACATGCTACAACAAATAATCAATAAGAAAAAAAATAATTGGCACCAAATGCTCTTCTCCACACTTTAGGCTGACCAAACAATGGTCGAAACTACCACGGGCTTTACCCTATTCCACCTTGTTCATTGTGTGGAAGCAATTTTACCCATCGAGTGTGAGATACCAACCCTTTGAATAGTATTTAAACTCCTTCTAGGTACCACACCTCTTGAACAACCCCTTATGGCCTTCGATTGAGGGACCTAACCTCCCTAACCCATCACGTAGGTAGGATAATATGTTTTCCATGTAATAAATGATGACATCAGTAAATAAGACCTATTTAATAATGTGAACAAGTCTAATGTAAGAAGAATTAATAGAAACTTCGGCTTCTAGAAAGATCTCCTCTAGAATTTTCTTTAGAAGATAGAATTAATACAAATAAGATTAGAAGGCATGAGAAAGTATTTTCTTGATAATTATTGTAATAGAGCTCTACTTTGCTAGATGTTTCCCCCTCTAAGAGGCAAGTGAAATTGGATTTCTATTAATAAAGGTATCAATTTTGGTGTTGTGATTATCTGTATTTTATGTTCCCCTATTATTCCCTACAATATTTCTGTTTCTACTTATTATAATACATCTAATACCTTACAAGTGGTATCATAGCTCTTTCCTCTACAAAAATTGTGCTTAATTTTTTTCCAGGATAGAGATGCATACTGTTGGTGTCTTTAAAGCACAAAGTTCTTTCATTCAATGGGTAAAATTGTGGTTGGGGAAGAATACACGCAGGAAATAGAGATGTTTTCATGAAGTTACTCGAACCAAATGTTTCACCTTGTTGGATTTTGATTAATTATGTTAGTTTCCATTGATTTCAACCCTTGAAGAAAGTCCGATAGCGAATTCCGGTAGCACAAAGGTTTGGTTAATGGACCCAAGTTTGTTTGATGGATAATGGTATGAGTTTTGATATATTTGCAAGTAAGACTATTCTACATGGATAGTAAATGTCATGCCATTCCCAGTGGTATGTGGAACATCACTTAACTCCTCACGGTTAGAGAGTGATGGACATGTGAAGTTGGAGAACCCTCATGAGTCATCTAGAAGCCCCAAAAAGTCAAAGTGTTTGCAAAAGAAATTATTTAAATAATAAAGTTAATGTAGAACTCCCTAAAATAAGGAAAGTGGGATGCTACATGAAAGTATAAACAATAGGCAAGTCTCTCTCATTCAATCACACTTGAATATCATTGAATATCTATTTTTGTGAAAGATTATTTTTGGGAAGGTATTATTGAAAGAGAAAAATTGTAGCAGAAAAATTGCGGCAGGAAAAGAGCGGCATAAAAATTGTGGCAGGAAAAGTGTGGCAGAAAAAGTGCAACAGAAAAATCATGGTAGAAAAAGTGCGGCAGAAAAATCATGGCAGTAAAAGTGCGACAGAAAAAGTACGGCAGAAAAATCACGGCAACAACATGGTTGGGGTCTATTTATGAGAGATATGGCACATCTTTTTTGAGATATGTTTTGTGATCTAGGGTTTACCTCTTGAAATGGTATTGGATGTTCAATATTTCTGCATATTTCATATTTGTTGAGGGATACAATTGGTATTTTGTTGTTGGTATTTGGCATATGGGTATTGGTATTTTGGTTGTGATGTGTTGCTGAAGTTGTTGGTTTAGATTGAGGCTACATAACAGTGAGGTTGTGGCACATGGTTTGATGTAAGTGTTTATGATATTTGGTTATGGATAGTGTGATGCATTTCTAGAGAACTTTTGATGGTTATATTGGTATATGTACTTGTTGTATGGTTGAGATACATGGTTGAGACAAGTAGTTGATGAGTTGGCACATACATGAGGTGTAGACTTGATGATGTTGGTACATCTTGATGAGTCATAGTTGATGTGTATTTGATACATTATTGGTACATACTTGGTGCATGGTTGATGCACTCGTTGATGGTACAGGTTGAGGTACATGGTGGTGCATGGTTGATGCACTTGTTTATGGTACATGTTGATTACAGGTTGTTTGGACAGGTTATTGTGACAAGTTTTTTGTACAAGTTTGGTACATGGTTAATGAATTTGTTTATGGTACAGGTTGAGGTACAGGTTAATGTATGGTACATGTTGGAACATCTTATTGGTATAGGTTGTTATAGGTTTATTATAGGTTGATTGGTATAGGTTTACATCAATATATCTCACAGTGATAGTGTGACAATGGTTCCATCATTCTACTTCTACGTCAGGGTGGTTGGACGGGGAAAGGATAGGTGGTTGTAGCCACCTTCTGGCTATAGCTGGAGAACATAGGGTGTCGTAGCCTCCTTTTGGTTGTAGCCATAGAATTGGGGAGTTGGAGCTTCCCTCAGGTTGTAGCCTGAGAAACTAGGGGGTTGGAGCCTCCTTCTAGTTGTAGCTGGAAAACAAAGGAATTTGGTGCTTCCAATGAATGTAATTCTTAAATACGTATAAGAAAAAACATTTTGTAGTTTTCTCTCGCTTTGGGTTTCCACGTAAAAACACTGGTGTACTACGTATCTGTATGAATGCTCATTGGTTCATTGTTTGTTTACTTTGAAATTATTGGATGATAATGCTACATTGATATAACACTTGCATTATATGGTTGAAAAGGTTTACATTTCTCTATTACTGATTCACCCCCCCTCTCAGTAATCTAATAATTGGTATCAGAGCCAGGTTCCTTCAGAAATCAGTTTAACCAATGAAACGTAGATCATGGAGAGAAACAACATGTATAAAAATGGAATACCACAATTCGATGGACAAAAGTATGCATTTTGGAGCAGAAGGATGAAAACATATATACATGCACATGGATTTGAAATTTTGCAATCAATTGTAGATGGATACAAAGAACCAACAGTTCTGTCGACAAATGAAAGAGCAATGAAACTCAGAAAAAATAATTCCAAATCCACAAATTCACTTCTGAATGGTCTTTTTGAATCAGTATACACCAAATTTATACATTTTAAATCTGCTAAAGAGATTTGGGACAAGATCGAAAATATTTATGAAGGAGATTCAAAAGTCAAAGCAACAAAGCTTCAAACTTACATAGGTCAGTTCGAACAACTAAAGATGAAGGAAGATGAGAATATTGCATCTTCTTACGAGTCGATGAAACAACAAATGCAATAATAGGATTGAGAGAAGAAATTAAAGAATCTGTAATTATTTAAAAGGTATTAAGATCTCTTCCTATGTGATTTGATCCTAAGATATCAACACTAGAAGAAAGAGAAGATCTAGACTCAATAAGCATGGATGAACTACATGGAATCTTCACAGCATATGAAATGAGAATTGAACAGGAAAATCCAGATATAAAAGAAGCATCTTTCAAAGCATCCAAAAGGACAAAGAAAAAGGGAAAGAAAAATAAAATGAACATAGCATCATCAGTGGAAACTCGAAAGATGATGAAGAAATGACCAACTTTGTCAGAAGATTGAATAAGGGAACCAACGACAGATATAAAGGTAAGTTTCCATAGATTTGTTTTAATTGTGATGGTATTGGTCATTTTTCTAACAAATGTCCTCATAAGAAAAATAAGAGGAACGATGAATATTACTCAAATAGCAAACAAACATACAAAGGCAAAAGAAACACAAAGAAAGATTTTAAGAAAATCTTATGCACCAAAGAAGACATCTCCTCATCAGATGAAGATGAAGTCAGTGATAGTGAGAAATAAAGAGTTCTATTCATGGAAGTAGAAGACTCTGACAAAGAATACACCGAAGAAGAATATGAAGAGGCTGAAGAAGAATATGAAGAGGAAGAAGTTGAATACTGAGAAGAATTTTTGTGTGCCATAGAAGTTATAAGAAGAGAGAAGAAGAAAAACAATAAGCTACAAGCAGAACTAGACAAGAAAAAAGACGCTCAGGAACTAGAACAAATGATCATAAATTTGAAGGTTCAAATAGAAGAAGATAAAATAATTGAAGAAGAACTGAAAGAACAACTAGAACACAGAGATAGGATCATTGGAAATTTGGAAGCAAATATTGCCACATTAAGAAAGGATCTTCAAAATAAAAACACGCAGAACAACTCAAAATTTTTGGATGACATTATCATCAGTCAAAAGCCTCATCATGACAAGTCCAGACTTGGATACAATCAAACAAAAAAGGGATCAATTGGATACAATCAAACAAAAAGGGATCAATCTCCAAAAAAAAAAAATACTAAAACACATCCAAAAATCTATGTAGAAACAATCAAAGGATAGGAAGATCTACAAGGAATATTACAAGGACATTCCTCCACCAAGAAGATTCAGATTTCAGAATCAACAACTGACAGATAGGACTCAGGAAGAAGAAGGATTAAAAAAAAAAACTCCTTTTAGAAGATCTTCAACTCCCAGGTATCAAACTATCTTTTTTGATTTATGTTATGCATGTAATTATTTTGTACATAAATCTATGAATTGCAGAGCTAACAACAAGAACATACACAACTTTGAAAGTCATACACAAAAGGGTTATCCAAGAAGGCCTAGTGAAACACAAAGAATAAGTTACAACATGTTTGAATAATTGAGCACTGAAGTGGAATGCTACAAGTGTAACAACTTTGGACACATGGCCAAAGATTGCAGAATGACATTTCCTCCTAAAGTACCACAACAGAAGAACAACAATCATAGACAAGAACCTCAAAAGAGAACATGGATAAGAAAGCATAATCAATATAGAAATGAAGAATGCACACTCACTCTACAAGCTAAGCATAAGAAACATGGTTGGTATGTTGACAGTGGTTGTTCAAAACACATGACAGGTCATAAAGACAACTTTCTTACATTAAGAAAGGAAAGAGATGGATCAGTCTCTTTCGATAATGATGATTCAGCTAAAATCATTGGAAAATGCACAGTAAGAATTGGAAACAATAATACCAAGGAATTTTTTTTTCTACTAGTAGAAGATATGAAACATAATATTCTAAGTGTGATTCAAATGTGTGACCAAGGTCATAAAGTTACTTTTGATTCACAGAAGTGCGAGATAAGAAAAGAAGTTTCAGGAAAATTGATTGCAATAGCTGCAAGAACTTCAAGCAACATATATGTACTAAGTGAAATTGGACATGAAAAGTGTTGTCTAGGAAAGGAAGATGAAAGTTGGCTATGGCACATAAGAATGGGTCACATACACTTTGATAACCTTTTCAAAGTCAACAAAAAAGATGCAGTTAGAGAAATTCTCCAGATTATGAAACCAACCAACACTTTATGCAAGCATTGTCAACAAGGAAAGCAAACAAAGACGATGTTTAAATCAAAAGAATACTCAATGACAAGACCACTAGAAATTGTGCATACAGATCTAGTTGGACCAACTACAACAAAGGGTTTAAAAGGGGAGAAATACTTTATGTTATTAGTTGATGATTATACAAGAATGATTGCAGTTTGCTTTCTCAGGAATAAGTTAGAATATTTTGAAAACTTCAAGGTCTAAAAGAAAATGGTTGAAAATGAAATGGATTCAAAAATCAAATGTTTGAGATATGATAATGGAGAAGAGTTCACTTCAAAGTAATTTATGGACTACTGCAATAGGCATGGAATAAAAAGACAATTCTCCATTTCTATGACACCTCAACAGAATGGAGTTGCTGAAATAAAGAATAGGACCATATAGGAAATGGCTCAAACAATGTTAATGGATTCAAAATTGACAGATATGTTTTGGACACATGCAGTGCATACAACGGTTCACATTCAAAACAAAGTAATTCTCAGAAACACCACTGACAAAAATCCCTATGAGCTATGGAAAAGAAGACCAACAAATGTGAAGCACTTGAAAGTATCTGGAATCAAATGCTACATCAAAAGAGAATATGGAAGAATGGGAAAGTTTGAGTCTCATGTGGACAAAGGAGTAATTGTTGGTTACTCAAGTACAAGGAAAACATACAAGTGTTACAATTTGAGGTTGAACACAGTTGTGGAAAGCATCAATGTAACAATTGATGAAACAAGTGGATGAGAATTAAAGGAAGAAGAAAATGAATCAATGGAACAACTTTACAAAGAAGACGTAGAAGATGAAGAATTGGATCAAATAGAGAAGAATGACACTTGGGAATTAGTTCCAAGACCAAAGAATGAGAATATGATTGGCACAAAGTGGATATTCAGAAATAAATTAAATGAATATGGACAAGTTACAAGGAGCAAAACTAGATTGGTATGTAAAGGATATACACATGTTGAAGGAATCGACTTTGAAGAGACATTTTCTCAAGTTTCCACAATGGAAGCAATTTGATTTATCTATCTTATGCATGCTCCAATAATATTAAAGTATATCAGATGGACGTGAAATCAACTTTTTTGAACGAGGAACTTGAAGAGGAAGTCTACATTGAACAACCTGAAGTATTTCAGTTGTCAGAGAACATAGATTATGCATGTAAATTGAAGAATGCCTTGTATGGTATAAAACATGCTCCTAGAGCATGGTACTCTAGACTGGATAAATATATACAACATGCAGGGTTCAAAAAAGGAAGTGCAGACAACAAGCTCTACATCAAGGTAACTCAAGATAGTATTTTATTAATTGAATTTTATGTTGATGACATTATTTTTGGAAGTACTGATGACAAGTTAAGCCATAAATCTACAAAGGATATGCAGAATGAATTTGAAATGTCATTACTTGGAGAACTATCCTTCTTTTTGGGTCTTTAGATACGTCAAAGAAACCAAGGAATTTTTATTTCTCAAACTAAGTATATCAGAGAAATGATAAAGAGGTTTAGAATGGATGATTGCAAGACAGTTACCACTCCTATTCAAACCGATTTCAAGTTGATCAAAGATGATGATTCAAAGTCTACAGACCAGAGGAAATATAGGTCAATGATCGGTAGCTTACTATACGTGACAAAATCTAGACCAGATGTAATGCATGTAGTTAGACAGGTGGCACGATTTCAAGCAGCACCAAAGGAATCACATGTATTAGCAGTGAAGAGGATTTTTAGATATCTCAAAGGAGCAAAAGAGTTTGGATTATGGTATCCAAAAGGAAAGGATCTATCACTTATTTCCTACATAGATGTAGATTGGGTAGGTTGCATTGATGGCAGATGAAGAACCAATGGAGAAACGTTCTACTTGGGTGAGTGTTTAGTATCATGGTTAAGAAAGAAACAATCATTTGTACCCTTATCTACAACCGAGGCAAAGTATATTGCAACAACATCATGTTATACACAGGTTCTATGGATGAAAAAAACTTTGACATATATACAGGTTGAGTATGATGAGACCATTCCAATCTATTGTGATAATAAAAGCATCATAAATATCTCAAAGAACCCGATGATGCACTCCAAGATGAAGAAAATTCCAATCAAGTATAAATTTCTCATGTAGCTTGACTAGTTGAATAGATTCAACACCGCCAACAACAAGTTCATGACAACGTTCCACAACGCAACATCTCCAATAGGGCAAGCAACACACCGAGATTCAATCACATTCCCCTCTCCCCCGATAAATAAATGTAATGGATACCATTGATTCCTAAGGAGGGATTTTTGATGCAGGTGGATATCGATTGCCACCCACCTCTTCCAACTGGCTCAAAAAAAAATTCTAACAATTTTGGCAATTTACTAGTTTTAGCAGTTTTTAAGTTCTGGGGCCATTTTGAGGGCCTAAATGAAGTTTTTTTGGGATAGAGATTATAAATGATAGTGAAAGGCTCTTATTTATCCCCCGAAATGAATATCCTCGACGATACCTTTCCAACGAGTTATCGTGTGCCCCAAACAAAGATCATATGTCAAAGTTACGCCCCCGTGAAGTTGATACACCAAACTACCCAAAACAGGGTCCACAAAACTGTTGGCTTTTCAGCTTGCAAGTTTAGGGTTTTGGATTTTCTTTATGATAAAAAGGCCTTTTGATCCGCATTGTAAAATCATCTTCTTGCGAATGTGAGTAGTAGATACATCTCTTCTCAGAGATAAGTTGCCACCATTCTATTGAGTCTTTCACTCTGTATTTTTACAATCTTTGTACATTTTTGCTCATTAATAGAAAAGTGTTTATTATTGTATCTCTGTGTTTATGGTTGCATATATGATACATTTCTATTATATTATTAGATATACGAGATATCTCTATCCATTTATTTATTATATCTCCACTCTCATTTCATGCTGAAAATAATTTGGATCAGTGGTATCAAATCAGAGTGCTCTTGATCATTTTTCAGTGCATGTCCCTGACGAGGTCTAAGTATATCAAGTTGGGTCTCGATATTTTCTCTGTTGAAAACAATTACTCTCGCATGCCCAAGAAACCCTCCATGTTGAAATAAAAGAAAAATGACAGAGTAGGTGATTCTATTAATATGTTGCTTGAGCAAGCTCTCATGTGACAGAGGGGTGAAATGATGGAGAATTTTTCCCACATCCTTCAATGCCTACCGATAACAACATGCATGTCTTCATTAAGCGACCACTTTGCAGGTATCTCTCCTTTCAAGGTACAAGTTAATTTTGATATTCCCATATTTGAAGGACAGATATATGCAGATGCCTTAGAAAAATGGTTAAATCTACTAGAAGGTTATTTCTCTGTTCAGAATTTATCCAACAGGGAAAATATCACCTTCAAACTCCTTAAGGCTCTCCCCCATGTCAAACATTGGTGGGAAACTTACTGGGAGAAAGTTCCAGAGAGGAGTCTGGAATATATGGGGTCGAGCCCACTTGGGATTTTTTTGTGGATGCGGTAAATGAACAGTATTATCCTGTTGGAAACTATGAGGACCAGTACATGAGATGGACCACACCATGGAAAGAGAGGGGCCAAGAAGTTTCAGAGTTCACCAATACCTTCCATACCTTGTGCACCAATCTAGGTATCAAAAACTCTGAACGACACTTGGTTATGAAATACCGTGGGAATCTACACAGATAAATCCATACTGAAATGGATTTTATGGACATATCATCACTCGGTGATTCTTATCGATATGTTGTTAAAATCAAGAAGAAATCTAAGCACCAGAATAAATGGGAGTTCAGGTCTACAAATCCGCAACAACTAAAGTATGATAAAAATGGCCCTCAAAAACAGTCTCCCAAAAACTAGTCCAATCCACAGGAAAATAAGGGTCATGGAAAGGTGAAGAAGGACACTAGAAAATGGTGCCATTTCCATAAAATCCCCTGGCACAACACCAATGAATGTCACTCAAAACAATTATTGGTGGCTAAGATAAAAGACAAGGAGACAAACCCTGATTCAGAATCTGATTCAAAACATATTTATAGAAGACAGATCATTGACACAGACCCCACTGCTATTGTCATGAACACAACAATTCAATGATAAGAACCCATAGATCCTAAAGAGGGGGAACACCTTTTTCATTCACAGATGTGGGTGAAGGGGACTCCGCTACATTTTATTTTTGACAGCGGAAGACAAAAGAACCTCATCTCAACAGAGGTCATCAAATAGTTGGGATTCTCAACAACACCACACCCGCAACCATACAACATCGGGTGGCTTCACCAGGGACGAGATATTCATGTCAACTAGCAGTGTCGATTTTCATACGGCATCCAACCCTTCAAGGATGAGTATTATCAATGAAATTTCATCCGCATGAAATGGTTACAGAAATCCAACATCTCCAAACACCTATTAGTTCATTCGTGGCCCAAAAATTCATTTCCAAAGGGCACAAACTATACAACTGGTTATAAAATTAGCATGTGCTTAGAATATAAAGGAAGCACGCACATGTGCACCAGTAAAAAACGCAGGGAAAGAGAACATGTTCCCTATGCACGACTATGGATGCAAAAAGCCGCACATACCTCAGGATGATGCATTAATGATTCTAGTCGACCTCCCACCCACTTCTGGTTCATCTCCCAAGTCGATTTGACCCCCAAATCTGAGATGAATCCGAGTGGGGGGCTGGTCAAAGACCTAAAGGTGACTTAAAGGGCCCCTTGTTCACACTAAAGAGTGGTTGGATAATGCCTCACAGATTTTCTATAAAAAGAAGCCATGGGTGCACTATATTTTTAAGAATCTATTTGTATTGTTATGCTGCCTCTATTCTCCTACAAGGAACCTCCTTCCTCATTGGATCATACAAGCACCATTTCATTGGGCCATTCACATCACCTCTTGAGTGAATGAGCTTTGTATTTCTTCACCATTTCATTTTAGTTTTCTATTTGTAAGAAGAGCTCTCTAATTGGGGGTTCAAGAGCCCTCCCTTGGATGAAGAGGGGACCCGTAAGTCTCCATTTCTCTTTGGTGTTTTCCCACTAATACAATCTATCCATTGGTGGCATGAATATTGGTCGATTTTTTGGTTGATTTTGGTTCTAATTCCCTTATGCACTTTATTTTAGTTTCCTTAATTGTTGTTAGCTTAGTTTTTTGTTTATTTCTTGTTCTTGATGCTTCTATCTCTTGCACTAACTGTTGTCATGTCCAACTAACCCAACTGGATTTGCAAGTGTCCCTCTTTTTCTCATTCAAGTGACGAAAATGATACAACAGATTGGCGACTCCACCGGGGATAGGTATCAATTTCCTCCCCATTTAGGATGTTTGAGAAATTCTTTTTTATTTATTTAACTTGCAAGGATCATAAGTGACCCAAGCCTACCTGCAAAAATCCAAATTCGGAGATGAGATAAGAGAATTCCATTCAAAATTTTCTTCTCATCTGCGTATCAAAACATGTGTGAGTTTTTTAGCCCACAATCGCGTCTTTCGAGCATGTTGTGCACCTGTGCCAACAGGTTGTTGTTTATTTACACATTGGCGCCACATGCACCTCTGTCTACTCTGCGACCCACACATCTATTCAGAAATTCAACATTGTAAGGATTTGTTGTGATATTTTGAAGGCCCTAGCCTTCTAAATATTGATTCTATGCAATTTTTAATATGCACCACACTTATATTCCCTATCCACATGAAGCGTTAGTCAAAACATAGGCACTTAGGCGGTTAAAATCCATATTTCTCCTCTTTTTTTCTTTCATTTTTCCACATGGATGGCTTGATTTGATTGTAAAAATTAAGTTGGAATCATTCAATATCACATATATAAACACTTTCATTGGGACCAAAAATTGAACTTCAATCATTGAGTATGCTCTTCTTTCACACCGTAGAGCGATCTTGCGAATCAAAAAAATGATTGAGGGAAGATTTCATCTCCCTTAAAGACAAAATCTTTAGGAGAGGAAAAAATCCCCCCTAGGGCTCCTCTTAGTTTCTTTTTCAAACATCTTAAATTTGTGAGGGCCCATACATGCCCACATAATGCAAGGATAGGATAGTTTTGAAGATACTTTCTTAGTTTACATCACTAGAGGAGTTTAAAGATTATTGTAATGGGCCCATACATGCCCACATGTCCACAATATAGGATAGTCTTTTGAAACTTTCTTATATTAAATCACATTAGGGAGTTAAAATATTGGTAAGGACCCACATGTCCATATGCTAGTTCTTTAGGGACTTTAAAATTCCTCAAGGTTGTACCAATGGCATCTAGTAAGATAAGTAATCAAGACTTGTAAGGACCACACAAAGTCCACATGCTTCAAGGTGACACCTAACTTATTAAAAATTTGGCACATTTTATCACTTTCTCACACACAAAGTCACTACTCACTCACATAGTTTCATCTCGAATTGTGGAGGTTGAAGTAAGTTTCCCCCAAAGGGATTCTGAAACGCCCCATCCTTTTCTTGAAGGAATTATTCATTCCCACTTAAATTTGAACGAGATTGATTCACACCCCCAATCTCACAAACAACCACATCTAAATTTTTTCTAAAAACTCACTAAGTTTTCCTCCACAGGAGGTACCAAAAGAATTTTTTTAGTCTAGGTATGATCTTGGGGATATGCATCCAAATAACTCCCCGTTATCTGGTTCTCACATCTTCAAACATTAGAAGTTGTCAAGTAGGGAACTTTAAAATCCTCCAAGTCAAGTGTTCCTAACACCATAAGGCAGGGAGATACTCGTGAAGGGTCGAAGGCTGAGGTTCGTTTTTTATGTGTGTCCCCCCTTGAGGGACCCACCTCTTGGATAGGATCCAGCCTGTGACCCATTTCTGAGGCTGAAAATCTATATGCCACACTTTGACCGAGGTACCTAGTGACCAAATTTTAGGACATCTACCCAGGTGGCAATTGTGGGCTGCAATTGCACCTTGATTAGATTTTGTGTGGCTATTGGGAAATATCACCAACTCTTTCAAGATATGCACCCTCTACCCCTCATTATAAATGATTATTTCATCCTTCACTAGTTCCTCTTCTGGTGGCTTCAGACCCCACTGTTTAGTGCTATTGGAAGGTCCAGTGCTATTTGAGAGGAAGGACATTACGTCTTTTAGGACATGAGCATTTTTTTTCTTTGTTCTCCCACACGGACAAAATCCACCTACCCACATGTATACTTCTTTGATTTATGTATGATGCTCTTGTGATTAAATGCGATCATAAGATATATTGTGAAAGTCCAAGTTATACAAAGTCTCTTGTTCATTTATTTTCTCTCATCACCATTTTCATACATCCACTTTGGTAGTCGGACATCATAGGGGACCCATAAAATCCCCATCATTACAGACGCTTGCTAAATCTCCCTCCTATTCTAGGGGGAATTCCTAGTCTTGCCAACTCATCGACTGAACGCTCTCACACCCCTGTGAGTGATACTGTCTTAGGATCAAATTTGCTTGGTTCCACTTTACTTGGGTCCACTTCCCAAGTCCAACCATCCACTCGCTCTCCTTTACAAGGAAGCAGGGGGAAAACCTCTTCCCAAGGGAGAATTACAACCCCACCTCACCCCCCTCACGGGTCAGGTACACAAACCACTAACACCATGTCTAAAACTAACCCTCCATCGCCACTCCAGATGCCATTCTTGGCTTCCCTCAACATACCAAATTTGAGCAAGCTCATGAATGATCCTATATTGCACGACCCCACATGGCCTGCAATGCCTACCAAACTACCTTCAGACATCTCGAAATTTGAAGGAAAGGCAGGAGACGACCCTGCCAACCATGTGATGACCTTCCACCTATGGTTCTCTTCAAATAGTATCATGGACGACTCCATCCGGTTAAGGTTATTTCAGTGCACACTCACAGGCCCATCATCCAAGTGGTATGTAAACAAAAATTCAGGGTCCCATGTGACTTTTGAATCATTGGCCAAAGCATTTTTGACCTTCTTTCAACTACCAATCCACCATGAAAATGGTCTCGATCTACTCTCTAAGTTTAAACAATCCTCAACCACCCATATCGCCGACTAGATTCATGAATGGTGTCAGTGACGTAGTTTATTCAAAGTTGAAACCACTAAGGAACAATGCCTTGATTGGTTTCTCATATCACTTGTCTCCCTCCTTGCCAAATATGTGGCTTCCACCTTCTCCCAATTTGAAGAAGAAGCCATCAACAAGTCTCAACAATACAACCTCATTTATGCACAGTCAGAATACTTATATATGGTACTACCTGACGCCCCGAGACCCGTACCATTCGGCTAGGTCAAACCTGGGATGTCCCAGTCAACAGATGGATTGATTAGTACCATGACACATCACAATATATACATCCAACCACAACCTATGTACAACACACCCCAATATCCACCAATATATGGAAGAACCCCTGGTTACCCTCCCCCCCCTTGCCAATAGCCATATCCTGTTGTCCTCCCTTCACCCATGAGTGGACCCACATTGACACCCATGATGCGCTCGATTGTTCAACCAAGTTTTGGTACCCCCTCTACCTCAGCTTACAACTTGAGCACTAGTGAAAGAACCATGCCTTCCTATGTACCATATGTATCATTGCCACAAAATAATTCATACTTTCCATTTCCTGGTCCTCCACAACCCATGGCTCCACCACAAGGACAACCACATGTTGGGGTTAACTTTGTTCAGCCCTCTCCCATTCAACAATTTCACAATTTTGAACAAATACAGAAAACCCAGCCCATCAGTCGAATAATGCCAAAAAGAAAGGAAAAAACTGAAACAATAATAACCCCCCACAAAACCAACCTGTTGGGGGCAACCAGAATCACGGGAACCAAAACCCCCAAGGGGGAAATCACAACAAATGCCAAGGAAATAAAAAAAGAAACCTACAGACCAACTTCCCTTGTGCCCTTTACAGTGAGTATGGCCATTATACTCACCATTTCCCTAAAATTTATGACTTTAAATAGATGAAAGAACATGTCAATGAACCACATCCCCCAACATCACCTGCCCCTTAGCAGGTCCCAATACAATATGTACAACAACCACACCCAGATGTGTTGTAGAACCCTATTCCACACCAAGGGGTGATGCATACCTATCAGGAGATGCACCTTGTAACTCCACAGATGGGACATTATCAAAACCATGGCACTCTTGCGGATTGCACTATCCTCCTCACTAGTGAAGAGGAAATCCGTCTACAAACATGCAGTCGTCAATACAACACACCCTCTGAATCTACTCCCATCATTTCGAAAGAAGTTCCAATTACAAATGGACCACCTTTGATTATTCCATGCCCTAACACTGACCCACCCCTTCGCATTCCTCGTATCCCATTATGACAGAATGCCAACAACCCTCAGGCTAGGGAAACACAAAATTACAGTTTGGTCGATGACTTGGCGCAATACCCTGTCACCATGTCAGTCTTGGAAGTCCTTCAAACCTTTCCCACTCAATGGAAGTCACTAATTTCGACCCTGGGGGGCAGTTGAACATGCTGATACTAGACTCATCACATTTGATCTAGACTGCGGGGAACCCCGTCTCCCCCCTTTGGTAGCCTTCCAGATACTAGTCAAAATTTGAAACATCACAGTTCATCGATGTATCATTGATGAAGGTGCATCCACATGCATCATGTCCAAACCTGTATGGAAGAAACTCGACTCCCCCGATCTAATACCATCCACCATTAATTTAAGAGCTTATGATGGATGACCATCCTCTCCTGAAGGGATCTTTCAAAATTTCCCCATTGAACTCAGGGGAAAAACTATCCTTATCGACATCGAGGTTATCGATGCCCCACTTGATTACAATATCCTGTTTGGACGTAGCTACATGTACACTATGAAGGCAATATCCTCTTATATGTTTCAAACGATGATGTTCCTCCACAACGGGAAGATCATCACCATCGATCAAGTTTCAAATTACGAGCTGAACCATTCCTCCAACATCAATAAAATCCTAACTTTTGTCCACACTAATTTTTACACCTACCCACTCATCGAGATGGCCCCCATAATTTTCAAAGACTCATCATTTCTAGGGACATACCATGGAGCACCCCCACTCATACACTCCTCAGCTCAAGTATGCATCATCTCTTCCAATAGAACTAACATTGGAGATACCATTCCTCCCGCCAAGGATTCTTCACTTCCTAACGTCCCACTAGTCGCAAAAATCCTACCTCAGGTACCCCTAGAGGACTCTCCAACACCACCTGTTCCCAATTTCACTCTCCCCCAGGGTCACATCTTGGTTTGGGAGACAGTCCCCCAAGACATTACCCAAATCCCCTTCTTCTACCCCTCACCGGGTGTACACGCTTCCCAAGTAGCCACAACACTTACCCTTCCTAACATGGTGCTTGATATTCCGGTTTGGTATCTACACCCACCTGAGTTGATCCCTCAACCATCCCTCCCTCCCAAAACCGAGGGAACCCCAATGCAGATCCCAATCCTAAAATCAACAACCCCAACCACCCCCACCACTAGCCAACACCATTGCTACAATTGGGGGCAAAAGGAAGAAGGAAGATCCCACCATTCCACTCCCCCCCCGAGTCCAACCTCCTTGTGCACTATGTGAGAAATAAGGACACCCCATCAATAGATGTCCCTCTCTCTGCGAGCTACGCAATTTAATTCAGTTCCCTCGAGCAACCACACCGCTCGTAGCTTCATCCAGCACACCTGGTACTACCACCATGTCCGCTACTACAGGTAGAAAAGGGATGCAAACCAACTTCACGTGCGCCATCTATTCAGAATATGGCCATTACACCCACCATTTCCCTATGCTACCTCAGTTTTGATAGACGTTAACAACAATACGCCTGAGCTTTCAACAAGCACCCCTTCCATCCACGTCATCAAGCACTCATGTCACTAACATCCATTATGTCATGCCCACAGTTAATGAACGAATGAGATACCCTTTCTCTCTCTATGAATCACTTAACCATTTCACATACCAGTGTCCTACGATCATTGAATATAGGCATCACCAAATGGTCCTTATTCCAAATCCTATACGTCCCCCACTACCAAAGATACCAGTGATTACCCCTACTCCATCCCCTGATGTTGTTCATATTATCTCTCCTGAGCTTGAGGCACTTCCCACTCCTCCATGGTTTATGGATAACCTGTATGAAGATTTTTCCCCAAATCCCCCCAATTCCCTAGGCCATTTGCCCATGGAAATCTTACGCCCGACTACAATTTTTAACCCAAAGTATCTTGTTATCTGGTTTATGTCGAGCAAACCATCGAAACTTCTTTAGGCCACCCCCTCTACATCATCACCACCAGAAGACAACCACATGGTGACAATTACCAATGTTACTCCCCTATATTCTCTCTCTAGTTCCACTATGATGAAGACATCCTCGAAGAATTAACTACCCCCAATTTCCCATGGAATGCACTCCATCAAAGAGCACTCTTTCTCTTGCAGGAAGCCTTTGAGCCACCTAGCCAAGATTCCATATACGAAATTGAAACCAACTATTTTATCCCATCATGGCATATAGACTCGTTCAACAACCCTATCCCTGCCCCTGACGCTTTTGAAGAAGGAAACATGGCCAACATTTCCCCCACTATCAAAATTGATATTTCCATCAAACCTGGAATCATCGAAGAAATCACCATTGGTGCCGCATGATCTCCTGAAGAATTTATAGCTTACAAATCTCTCTTCCAGGAATACTGGGACATTTTTTCCTGGTCATACACCAAGATGCCCGTCCTTGATCCTTCTATTGTTGAACATCATATAGACACATGGCTTGATATCGCACATGTGCAACAAAAGAAACGCCCACTACACCCATCCAAAGCAGCGGCCATTAAAGCCACAATTGAAAAATTATGCGCTGCAGGGTTCATATACCCCACCGCATATACGTCACGGGTCTCCAACCCTGTCCCTGTCAACAAAAAACATGGCATTATTCATGTCTATACTAAATTTCGTGATCTCAATCATGCCTGCCCCAAAGACAATTTCCCAACGCCTTTTATCGACCAAATTATCGATGATTGTGCCGACCACGAGGCTTTGTCCTTCATGGAAGGGTTGTCTGGCTACAATGAAATTCAAATTCACCCAACCGATCAATATAAAAACACATTCACTACCCCATGGGGTAATTTTGCATATCATGTCATGCCTTTTGGCCTCAAGAACACTGGTGCGATTTTCCAACAGGCCATGACCTATGTTTTTCATGATCTCGCTCACATCATCCTCGCCTACTTAGAAAACCTCACCGCTCGATATAAGAAATGTACTCAACATCTAGATGACTTACGGGTCTTCCTCCAACGGTGTCGACAATACAATATCCGCTTGACCCCCCTCAAGTGTGTATTTTGTGTCACCATTGGACGCCTCCTTGGGTTCATAGTTTCCCAACATGGCATCACCGTAGACCCCCTCAAGGTCCAAGACATCATAGAAATCCCCCCCCTTTGGAATTTACGCCAGTTGCAGATCTTACAAGGCAAAGCTAACTATTTACGCTGCTTTTTCCCCGATTACGCCACTCGGGCACGTGGTTTCATCTGCTTGTTGCGTCACAATATCCCATTTTGATGGGATGCACATGCTCAAATAACTTTTGATGATTTAAAAGCGACACTCTCCAATGCTCCTTTGATTAGTCCACCTGACTATGGTCGTGATTACATCCTCTACTTATCAGCCTCAGCCGTCTTAGTAGTAGGATTTCTCGTCCATCTAGGGGATGATGTCCGCAAGGATGTAATTTACTATATTAGTAAAAATATTTTAGGACCACCCCTGAAGTACAACCATGAAGAGAAAATCTCCCTTGCAGTTGTCCTTGTAGTCCAGAAACGACGCCATTATATCCTGCTTCGCACTACCAAAGTCGTGGTAGAATCCAACCCCATGCAATACTTGGTCAGTCGTCGGAAAATTAATGGTAAGTTTTCCCGATGGATCATCATCCTTCAAGAGTACGACCTCGAATTTTAAACACCTAAGATAAAGAAATCCCTCATCCTCGCCGAACTCATTATGACATTTCCCTTAGATACTACTAGTTCACCCATCAATACAGACTTCCCAGACAAACACCTCTTCTACATCCCCTCGGATGATCCTTGGTACAGTGATCTCCATGTCTACCTTCAAAAATAAAAATTTGGACCCCACCTCTCCCGGGACGATCGTCAATGTATTCGCCATCAAGCCCCTTGATATCTCCTTATTAGTGATATCTTATCTCACCGAGGGGTCGACACCATACTCCGTTGATATTTGACCATCGACGAAGCTGACAGAGTTCTGAATGATTTCCATAGTGGCGCTTGCGGTGGTCATCTTTCAGGGATGTCCACCACCAAGAAAATCATTTGCGTGGGTTACTTCTGGCCGACATTGTTTCAATATTGTATCCACGCTATGAAACGGTTTAACAAATGCTAGCTTTATTCCCACAAAGCACGAGCACCACTCGCTCTTCTACACCCAGTCATCACTGGTGGCCCCTTTTGCAAATGGGGCATTGACTTCATGACTTGAAAGCCTCCATCCAATAATGGACACAAGTACATTATCATGTCAGTCTATTACTTCACCAAGTGGTCTGAAGCCATGCCCACCTTCAACAACACTGCTGACACTGCAACACATTTTTTATTTAATCACATCATTTCCCGCTTCAGAGTAGCATTACAACTGGTCTCCGATCATGGAAAACAATTTGAGAACGATCTCTTCATCTAACTTTCCTCAAAGTTAGGCTTCTCTCACAAGTTCACCTCCCCATAATACCCTCAGTCCAATGGACAATTAGAATCGGTCAACAAGGTCCTTAAAACCATGTTGCAGTGTACTGTCAACAATCATAAGACCAACTGGCACCATATGTTGTTTTCAGTGCCATGGGCTTATCGCACGACAGTTAAAACTTCCACTGGTTTTACACCATTCCATCTCTTCCATGGGGTCGAAGCCACTCTCCCCATAGAGTGCGAAATTCCCACTTTATGCACCACCATCGATCTTTACCTGACACTGATCTAATGGAGCAGTGCTTGTTGAACTTAGAGTCATTGGATGAAGATTGTTATTCTTCATTATAGAACAATGAGGCAACCAAAAAATGATCAAAGGCCACCTTTGACCGCCATGTCAACCTTTGCTCATTTAACAAAGGAGACCTTGTCCTTTCCTACGACATCACTCACGATACCCTCGGCCATGGAAAACTCGAGTCCTTATGGCATGGACCTTATATCATTCAACGCTACCTCACTAAAGGCATTTGCATCCTGGCCTCCCCCAAAGGTCATTCTCTCAAAGAACCCATCAACGGGTTATACCTAAAAACATTTTACACCTAGGCGTAGCCACTCTACACTAGGCTTTTTCCTTTTTTACACATTTAGAGAGTTTTTTAGTCTTCCTTTTTCCCCCATGCCTTATGGACGATCTACCATTTTTGTTATTGAAAAATGCCTCCTCCATCGGCCTACCACATCAGTTATGCTGACGGGGCTAGCTGATGGACACATAATCTCACTTCGGTTGCTTGGGCCCTCTATTCCCCCTCACATAAACTACTCCACTTCAGCGGCATATGTTTGGGCTCAACAACCAACAACCAAGAAGAATACACAGTCATCATCGACCTCCTTACCGAGGCCAATCACTGCCATATTCACCACCTTAGCGTCCTATTATATTCCCATCTCATCGTCCTGTAGCTCAATAATGTGTACCGTGTCCACGATCCCTACCTCTTCCGTAAATACCTACAAGTTAGACTTTTATCTCGACATTTTGATTCAATCACGACAATTCAATCAAATAGAATATAATATGGCTAACCTAGTGTTAGATTGGCATTTATCACATCAAGACATCATTACACATACATAAATTACCAAAGTCTGTCACAACATATAGATTAGAAATCATAAAAATCACCATAAAACATCATCACA